>VZTJ01001237.1:333009-371651 GCA_013397795.1 Orthonyx spaldingii
CTTTTTTTTTTTTTTTTGTCACCAACAAAAAAAAATTTTTTTTTTTTTTTTTTTTTTTTTTTTTTTTTGCAGATAGCATAAGCCACAACAAATATATTGCTCTCATGGTGAAATCTTTCTCCTTTCGTGATATTTATGTTCCTGAACAAAACACTATTTAAGTACCAATTAATGTTATCTGTGAGACTAGGAAGGGCAGAGAACATTCTCTCTCTTTCTTCCTCTCTTTTTCTTCTTCACGTATAAACAGTGCCACACCACTGCTTGTCCATCAGTATCCCATAAAGCTCAGCCCTAAATTATTCTGATACCTGGTTAGAAAAGCTGTAGTGATTTGGATAGAATTACTAGGCAATTTTGATATCAGGCTTCATCTAGGTCTTTTTTCTGTGTTATTCTTAAGTAATGGGAATACCCTCCCTCCAGTGAGGTGAACGTGCAAACCATTCAGAGGACTGCTTTTATACTCCAAGTATGTTAGAGCAGAAAAGATGATAGAAAACATCTTTCAGTCTAGGTCTGAAAGGAGATAATGTTCTTAGGACCTGTTTCTTACCTTCCAGAGCAAAACTTTCTGAAATATCCATGAGGCCGAGGTTGATATTTTCTTTGCTTGTTTTGCTCACATTTTCAACCAGCATCTAGGGCATTGTAAGAACACTCTGCTCCAATGAATTTTTAGTTGTCTGAACTTCTGCATAATAAAAACATAAATCTCTCTTTCCAGGACTGCATTTACGTCTTATCTTAATAGAAAACCTAAACAGTTATATCACTTAACTTCTTGCGTTATTTTGCTTTGAGACAAAATTATCAGACATGTCTATTTTACACTGACACATAACTATGTCCAAACTTTCAGATTTCCAAACTGGATTGTGCAGCTTTTTAAAAGCAAAGCCAGTGATGTCAAATAATTTTATCGCAGGCTGCTCTTGCTTAAAAATGCATAAAGAAAGAAATGAAAACTTCCTTTTGCTCTCCTTCAGATCACTGCAACTTGGGCCACTGCCTTTAATGGAATTAGGCTCTGATGCATACAAAATACAGCTCAGTTTTGCAACCTGAATGTTTGGATCCAAGAATTCTAAAACTTAAGGTTGGTTTGGTTACATTCCCTTTATCATGTAGTTGTAAGGTTTTGTTATACAATACATTGCTCTTCAGTGTTAGTGCAAATCAAAGGTGAGTTATCCAAAATATGCTTCTAAGTTGAGCATCAGACAAACTTTAATCTTTGGAGTGCATGTATTCGAAAGCATTCTCTTTTCTTAAATTTTTGGCTTAACTGTTTTTTCCATATTGTATAATATAGATCAGTATTTCAGTATATATCCACCTATTGTCTAAGTCTCTTTTCTGCAGGAATGGTAAATATTATCTGAATCCCCTTTGCAATTTTTGATATCTTCTGCTTGCCTAAAGTGGTTAACATCCAGAGGACACTTTAATCAGTGCTGATACAGTGAACAAGAAAGCTTTAGCACAGCATCTTTCATCTTGACTCAGCAAGATTTCCAGCAGTTGCACTTATACAGTTTTTTGACAGGATGCTTTCTAAGTGAAGCATTTGCCTTCTGGAGAACTACACCCACAGAGATTTCATTTTTCTTGATGTCTGTCAGTATCATGAACTTTATTAACAAATTCAAATTCAAAAACAGTTTCAGTTCAAGAAATCTGTCCAAGTTAGTTCTTGCTTATTTCTTACATATGAGGATATCTACAAAAACACAAATGCTCAACAATGGATTGCAATGGCTGTGTATATTTGTTTATATATATATGTGTCCATTTCTTAGAGACAAAATAAAATGAAGGCGCTCTTCAAGAAGAATTTGATCTCTGATTGTAGGGATCAGTGCAAAGGATTTAACTCACAGTTTCAGAATTTGTCATAGCACAATATTATAATAAGGTCCTACTGGCTGCCTTTTACATTACTGCAAATAGAATAGAATAAACAACTTTCTATCATTTATAGGCATCTGATGCCAATTTTTTGCAATCAAATTGCAATAAGTAAATGCATATCAAAGACGTTTATTTTGGCCCCTACACCTTTGCAAATGTTTTAATTTACAAATCCAAATGCCATAAAACTCAAGACTTGAACATGGAACAGTGGCAGGATACGATCGGCTTTCTCCAGGTAAGACATACAAATATTTAACAGCCTTGCAAAATCGCAACTGCAATTTATCAGCCTAGGAAGACTATCTACTTATCCACCCTTTACCCTGAGGAATGATATTACTTTAAAAAATAATGACAAAACCCCTTTCTATGAGCATGTAACATTTTGGAAGTAAAAAAAAATGAGTTGTGTGCTTGGCTGTGGGTATAACACATGAAGAAGGGGTTGAATTTAATTCTTGAATGCAAAATTCCACTTTACACTAAGGAACAAGTCTAGTTTTGTAGCACCCTACATGTGTTTCTACCCTTCTGTTTACAGTTACTGATAGGAGCTGTAAGAAAAAATCCCATGGCAACTTCCCAAAATTTGAACTGTAGTTATACACACACACACACACATATGTATCTTCCCCACAACTATATAGAGGCTATAATGCAGGAATCTTTACAAATTATATTTATCTGTGTATTTTCATTTCACCTAATTTTGCAACAACACTAATGAAAAATTACTACAATTTGTAGCAGCTTTTTCCAGTAATTTAAGACTATGTTCATGGAACTACCTTCCCTCAATAGACATGTTAGCAAAAAATTGCATTAAAAAACGTGCAATTTTATTTCAAGCAGTGAAATGTTTTAGTACTTCTAAGTTTTGGAAGAATCCATCTGGAAGAAACTATAGTCTGGTTTTGAAGAATTTGACTAGGCAAGCTGCTTAGAAATCCATTGCTACATATCTAAATCAGGAATAGCAAAAAAAGATTCACAGACCTGATTCCATATTGTCATCTTTTATAAGACCCTGTCTTCTCTGCTTGAACTCTAATTTGCTCCAAAGACAATTCTTCTCACAGGTAGCTTATTCTATTATGCCCATAATTTGTAAATTTAAACATTAAATATTGCTTCAAAGAACTAATTGGAGGATAGAACATTCTTATCCCTACAGCTGTGCACGGATCAACTCCTCCAAAGCTTAGCATGCCCCACTAGGAACATTACAGAACAACAGGACTAAAAGCCTTCTCTGTGCTTTTTCTCTGAGGCAAGTTTAAGTACACTTATATCATCCCTAACAGGTGTTTATTGAACTGTTCTTGAAAACTTTCAATGGAGTTTCAAAACCTTCCTGATCTCAATTTCATGGGTATCAATCTTTCCCCTTAATATCCAATCTAAATATTTCCCGATTCCTCCAATTCCCTGTTGGGTCCAATATGAAAATGAAAGTCCTTCGACATTTGCATCACACCTGCTCAAAGGAAGAGACAGACACAGCAGCTGATGTTTGAAGGTATTTCCATACCTGTCCCTGCAGACGGGCACCCAGCAGCATGATGGAACACATGGGAGGTGCTGAACAAGGCAATTTCAATGGGAGGTGGCCAGATGCCCACTAAAACAAAGAAATGGGATGAATTGAGTCTTTGTGCTGCCCAGTTCACCCTTCTCTTGGAACAGCGGCTATGTACTGAGTTTTCATGTGTCCCAAAGCTTGTGCCATCCAATGTTAGTGAACCAAAATTCACAGTGAGCAAGGGAAATCAACAAAAGCTACAGCTTTATATCGAGGACTCAGGCTGTAGTACTTCAAATCTTCCTCTTTGACAGTTCTGCATCCTACCATGATTCCCTCTAGGACTCTCCCAGTGAACTCAGAAGGATTTCTGTCTATATATGGACTGATGCCAATGGTATTTAATATTTAATAAAAATTAAAAAAGATAAATAAATTTGTATGTATATCACAGGTGATGGAAAGAGTTCAGTTTTGGAAATGAATGACAGGACATGATATGGTTAATAATTTTTTCAGAAAGAAATGGCATACAAAATGCAAAGGGAGTTTCACTAAATATAAACACTTTGGCTGTTCATTAAATAGAAAGTAGAACCATTTCCTTTTCCTCTCAAAGACCAAAAACAACTGTAATTTACAATATATGTCTATATTAAAAAGTTACTTAAAAACAAATTAAAAACAAGCTTAAGAATGACAAGGACTTTCTTGTTTTAAAAGCAGAAACAAGAATTTAACAATCTACTTTAAATGAAATATTTGTCACAAATTCCATTGCTTTTCTCCATAAAATAAATGAAGCCTGTAGGCAACTAAAAGGTCTGCTACCCACAGCAGGAGCAACCTTTCACCATTGCATTTGCTCAAATCAATAGCTATTGAAGTTGTTTGGGGGATTTTTGGATTGTGTTTTGTATAACAAACATTTTTTAAAAGATCTCATAAAACAATGTGTCGTTATACAAATGTGCTAGATGTGCACATTAAAATGTTTAATGAGCATATTTTTTCTTTGGAGTATTAAATTCACAACTTCAGGGCCTAGTCCACTATGTGTACAAAGAACTCGTGGAATTTGAGCAGGAATATTGCATTCCCTGTATGTACCTGGATCCACAGCAGGACGTTTTTCATACCGGTGACTTATATACTCCTATCTAATAGAAAGTGTCATTAAAAAGAACAAAAAAAACCCAGAACCAACAAACAGAAAGAAGAAACCCAAACTCTATTATGACATAGCAGTGGCTTCTCACACATTCATCCCATGGTAGCATTGGTGGGGACAACAGGATGATATATATAACAGCATGATCCAAATTCCACTGCAATCAATGAGACATTTTCTCTTGTTTTACTTAATATTGAATCATCAGTAGGAATTGGTTCAAATTTGGCTAGGCCTTGGCTGACAACAAGGTGTGCTCTCATTTGTTTTCGTTGTTTGACGTATTAAGGTACAGGGGAAAAAAAATCACAGCACAAAAAACAAAAAAAAAGAAAAAAATTTTACTAGATTTTTACATTTAGTAAATGGTACTTAAACTCCATGGACATGAAAGTAGTTTTAAACTTTGCCTTTGAAATTTTACTTTTTTTCAATATTTCATAGAAAAGAAACGCTCTAAGATACTGTTTCAGACCACAGAATTATTACAGAACATAAAGATTATATGCAAGGGCTTAATCCGTTTCCCAACAAAGATGGTGGCCAACACCATTTTAACTCCAATGGGAGAGGGGTCAGCTGAGAATGTGCCATGTTCCTAATTGGAAATCTCCTTTGTGATAAAAGAGTCTGGCATACACTTTGCCTTTGTAATTTGAATTCTATCAACAACTATTCCTAGCCACAAGAGAAATAATTTTAGGCAATATATTTGTATAGTTTCACAAAACTATGTCAAAGAGAGATGTGTGGGTGTTTGTGTGTGTGTATGTATGTATGCATGTATGTATGTATACATATTTATGAGCTTGGGATGATTTTCTTAAAATACTTCACTTACATTATATCTTACATTGCAAAATGTACAGACACCCAGTGTTCTTTTTAACAACATATACAGGTGAATTTATAGAGCCTTATAAAAGATTTTGTGATTCCAAATTAAAAACCATAGAAACATAATCAAAATAATGGAGAGTGATTTATACCTCTGATAGTACATAGCGCTCATTCGGGTAATATTGACAGCTGCATCTTTGGCATTGAAAATTCCTTACAACTTTTAGACAAAATGTTGTTGCTTACAGCTTTTTTTTTTTTTTTCTTCACAAGAAAAACAGGATCGACCAAAATACGAATTTTGGGGAAGTACTATTAAAGGTTTATTTTATTTTTGCTTTTTAGCAAGGATAGCTTAGGAACCCTGAATTGTCTTCTCACTTTAGTGTATGGTGTAGACTGTATGAATCCATTTAAAAATCAACTAAGTTGTACCACGTTTTTCGGAAAATTATATATAATATAATATATATATATTTTATATTTATTTAGAAGCTTTGAAATAGTACAGTAAACACTTTGCAACACGGTGTATAAACTACAGAAATGTCTTTGATAATTTTGTGGGTCTTCAGATTAACAACATTTTTATGACCCACAGGTGAAAAGAACATGATCACAATCTCTCTTGTAAAGTTGGAATAGTTTGGGGAACACTTGATCACACAAAAATAATATAAAACAGTCAAGTTTAAAACAGTGATATTGCATTTATAATGCACATCTCTTTTATCTGTACGATTGGCTTTTTGTGGTGAATATAAACATCTAAAGGGCTCAGTGACATTTTGGAGAGAGAAAGATATATAGTGCTGTAAACAGGCACACACTGATCAGAGAGGCAAGATCAGTTGCCTCCAAAGTTTCTACAGTTCTACACATTTCAACTCATTTCTCAGGCCTGCTGAGAGCAATTAGGTCCTATTGTTGGCCAGGATGTCTCCAACAGCACACAAATCCTTCAGTTACACAGAACTGGATGGCCAAGATAATGAAGTTGAAAGTTGATGCTTTTTGTTGGTCGACTTTCTTTTGTGCAAATCATGCTGCTTCAGGTAAGTCCTGTAGAAGTGACTAGCATATCCTTTTCCGTGCTGCAGGAAAGAAAGAAAGACACTTCTGAGAGGAACAAAAATAAAAAATCAGTCTCCAACAATTCTTAGGTTTAGGATTTCTTAGAGGGTAGAGAAACAATCAAAACTTGTCACAAACTGTCGCTGGAAATTCCCATTATAGCAAACAGTTTAATGTTGATTCACTTCTCAGAGAAAGCCTTTTTGAGGCTTGATAGCCTGAATACTAAATTTCATAGGCTGTTTTATTATTCTGTCTAACTTGTCATGGCAAATATTCCAATGTGCCTGTACAGAATCAGTATAAGGATAAAGCAAATACTCAGACTTACAGGTTAAGTATTACTGGGTTTTCACAGTCTAATTTTTCCCTAGTTCAGCTTGTTATTTGAAGCAAGATCTAGAATTCCCCCAAAGATTCAGAAGCTGGTTTTTCTTCTCTTTCAAAGTGAACCATTATCCTCATCACTAAATGACCTTTTAGTCTGGTTTGACAGATGAAAAAATGGTGCATTAGTGCTACAATTCAAATTTCAGCATTTACTGTCAGGCTGAAAATTAACTCATGTTACACGGATGAAGAAGGTCAATGCATTAGCAAAGCCATATCCTAATCCACCAGCTACAGTAGCTATATTACCTCCAGACACTGGCTACTTTAACTGTAATTGGGAGCAAAAGTAACAGATTATTTGTACTAGCATTCAGGAGGACCCCAGGTTAAATTCTGATCTCAGCCACACATTAAAACAACGAACTAACTCACTTGCTCAAGTATTATAATTAACATCAGCATCATTATTATCTGGTAAAGCTTGTAGTGATAAAATAAAGTGTTACCTTAGCTCCAAATCAACTAAATCCCTATCTGAAATTCAGTCTCTTTCTCTGCATGAAGTTTTACAACTGAAACAAAAAGGAGCCTTAACTTTCGAACACATCTTTGAATCAAGTCATCCATGTACAGGTTGATGCTTGCAGGTTGACACATAAACACATCCAGTCTCCGTTCCATTTAACATAAATATATACATTAGCCATACATATTTCCTATCTATATTCACTAGTAAGGGTATGAAATCTAGCTACTGTATCACAGGGAAGTTAGATTACTTACAGGAAAATGTTACTGTGTATGTTTGTCTATTCTAGCCTGCCTATGCTACAGGATGCACACAGGAAAATGTGAAAAACATTTCTGAATTTCTGTTCAACATACAGAAAATTGTGAGATGTGTTGTTACAATTAAAACATCTAATATATTATGTTTGCAATGTTTCAATTCTGTAGCAAATTAGTAGCAGAATTAGAAAGAATTTTTAAAAGCTTCTACAAGATGTTTTTTAAACATTGTGTTTAAGATTAATGAGATCAGAACCTGCATGACGTTTGGATGCAGAACATGATCAGATTAATCCAGTTTCTAGATACCTTTTAAAGTATCTTTTTTAATATTACAAGCAACAATCATTCCAATAACAGTAATAAAAATAACAACACTTACGTTGGGTCTTTAAAACTCTTTTCCCAAAGTTCAGTAATAATTTCAGTTCTCTTGTAAATATTTAAGCCTAGTTGTCTAGATTGGTGTCTGCCACTGAGGAACTCGTGCTGCACTACAGACAGTAGGACTTTGCTGGGAAAAACATAAACAGAGATGCAGCAGAGGCACTTGCTGCTTTCATGCAGCACTGCTGCCCCACTCCTGTCTGACACAGTGCCCTGGTGGTGTTGATGTGGCACCATCTTTCAGATAACACAGAGATTGAGTTGCTGGCTGTGTCTGGACTTTTGCTGTGTCAACTGATGCACTTTGAAATTTTTAACCTTCAGTTAATATGCTTGCATCACAAAACAATCAGGCCCTTTTATAGTCATAACTAAATATTATGCATTAGGTTGCAGAACTACTGCAACTCTCCCCACCTACAACAATCATTGTCCCAGATTTTAAAATATCCTCTGCCAATACATAAAAAGCATTGGATTTTAAAGGCAACTTTCGTCCTCCATGTTTGTTTGGCTTTTTTTCTGGTTTTGCACAGAAATTTACGTGCAAGCAAATCTCTCCACATCTACACCAGTTCCCGTCTTTTTACAGATGGGGAATATAAATCAGAGAGGTTAAATGGAAAGGAGGATGGACTCAAAAAAGAAGGCAATGAAAGTTCTGACATCTGTTTCTGGTTCTGTGTGTGTGCATGCATGTGTGTTCATAAATAAACTTTTAATAAGAAACACTAAGCCTCTCTGTATCACAATTTCTCCATCTGTAAAATGGGAATAATATTGCTTACCTATCTCCTAGAGGTGCAGGAAGGTTTAAATCACTATTCTTTATAATCCACTTTGAGATCCAGAGATGGCAAGTGCTATAGAAATGGAAGTATCAGAGTCAGTGTAAGAGCTGGAACAAGAACACCATAATTTCTGGTGCCTAATATCTCCTCTGAGATCACAGCTCTCGCTTTCATCCCTATTTTATCTCCTGTTCCAAACTCTCAAACTAGTACACAGGGAAACTTCAAGTCTGTGTGAGTATGGGTATTCAGAAAAAAGGCTTTAATAATAAGCAGTTTCATAATTCTGATAATGTAATCATACTAATTGTACATATATTCTAATATTATTTGAGGTGACCAAGATGATTAAAGATTCACAAGCACTACAATTGAAATTCTTACGGTACAGGATTTGTGCTGTACTGACTGTTGATCCTTCTATAAACAACAAAAGTTTTGAATGCTATAGTAAGAGTACTTAATGCATAGAATTTATATGGAATAAAAACAAAACAAAACAAAACAAAACAAAACAAAACAAAATAAAATAAAATAAAATAAAATAAAATAAAATAAAATAAAATAAAATAAAATAAAATAAGACCTGGCAAAAATATATTCAGATTCATTTGTTGCTCAATGCACCCTAATAAACCTCCCATCTGCAGTGAGCCAGTTCTGTGTAGACTATTAAGAAAAGACATGTAAGGACATCAGTGGTAGTTGAACAGAAAAAGAAATTAAAAACATTAACATAAGAAACAGGAAAGAGAAAGTAAAGTATGCAGTGATTATTCCTAGCTCATGGATCTGAAATGAACAGAAAATACCGTAAAACCCTTATCTCTTTAACAAATCTTCCTTTCACCCTGTTGCATCCAAACTTGATGTCAGATTACTACTCTATAACTGTGAGTACAGGCAGGAGCACTTCCTCTTTTGGCAAAGCCTAGGAGGGATTGCCTGTGCTTGGAACACCTTTAAACTCTCTGAATCAAATTTTGCTCCTGCGTAGCAGTGGTAGCTAATCTAACAGGGACAGAGAAAGGGCCCAGCGCTTCCCTCCACAGCTGGCAACCCAAGCAGTGAAAGAAAACACATCCTATACCTCTTATAGCAATTGTCACTTCCCCTCTGGACTGTATTTAAGAGCTCCATAAACTCCCACAGCATTACTTTGGCTCTTAACAGAACAACTGCTGAGTCCCCCCAGAAGTGCCAACAGCCTAAAGATCAAAAGGAACTGCTAGATGATAAATTTCCAAAGAATATCAAACACCAGGCATGCTGTTGCTGTTACAGATATACTCCTGATCCCCCTTCACTTAGGAGAAAGATGACCTAAACCCCTTTCTTTGAAATCAAAAAAACCTATGCAACAGGAGAAGAGGGGTAAAGCCAGTATGTAAACTCTTATCTTGTTTCAGATCTTTCTTTAAGTTCAGGCCATATCCAAGCAATATTTGCTTTCACATATGGGCTTTTATGCAAGCACTCAACTCACTGTCCTCTCCTGTGGGTCACCTGTACAAACTGTGTGCCTCACCATGCCACCCAGATCAAGCGTTCCCCACAGAGCACAGCAAATGATGAAGGAACACAGGAGGCTGTGACTTCCTGCACTTCCCTCAGAAACAGCCCAGCTATTCCGGATTCACTTGCAGCGAGCAATAATTTAAAAAGGAGTTAATTACCTCATATGCATTACGGTAAGGCTGGTTTTAAATTTGCATTGTTAATTTTAACTGTCTTTATATTCTGATGGTTTGCCTTACAGTCTACATGTTAACTGCAGTAGGTGAAACACAGCCCTTCGCTGAGCCCCATTAACTTCACCAGAGCCAGCAATGGATAATTCTAGAGACCAACCAACCAACCAGACTGCAACTTCAGCATCCCTGCTCCAACTCAACCCAAGCAAACAGAGACCAAGACCTAAGCAGTGGTAGAATGTATTCTGTATGACATAACCCGGCTGTTCCAGTCAACTTGGAGCTCAAGTTCAGATACCAGCAACTATATTTTTTGGAAAGAGGTCAACAAGTGAACGGGAATGCAGAGTAAACTGCCATAGCTCCCTCACCCTTCGTAGTGGTGCATCCAGGTAAAGGGTGAGACACACGGCTGGGGCTGGGGCTGGGGGATGTAGAATGGGGATTACTCTGCTGCCACCCATGTTCTGTGGATAAAAAAGCATTCCAGTCACTGCAGGTGTCAATTCAGTATATTTGCAATCCATAAAGTCTTTTTCTTTCTTTTAAAAATGATCTATTACTTAAAGAAGTTTGTTAAAGCATTGCTAATAATCTTTTATGAATATTCCATTAATGGCATTATAAAAAGAGAGTGTCTTATCCAGTCCCATAAACTTCGGTACACAAATATAAAAATAGCATTTTAGGCATATATCTTTTCCTCATGAATTAGTTTAAGGGGAACTTTTTTCCTTTTCTTTCAAGGCTTTAGTGAAGAGATTTTGTGCTTCACATCTATATATTCTGTAGAGAACACTTGGATAAAACACCTTGCATTCCAGATGCCCATGGTTCATTTTACACAATTAATATGGGTTTTAACTCTGCATTATATCAAATAGCTGGGAAATTAAAAAAAAAAAAAAAAAAGAAAGATGGAATATACTTACTTTTGTACTTGAAAACATAGATAAATAATTAAATAAGATCGACCCTCCCCTAATGTCAGTGAGTCTGTTGGCTTTGCTGATCACTGTTTGTGTGCTTTATGAGTGTGCCTGAAGAGTCCTGAAGGCCACTAAAGGTGCTAGGTGAGAATGAGACCACATTCTGCCTGTCAAATTCTGGCATGTGACAAGACAGGAAAGGCAGGAGAAGCTCATGCATGTGAACCTGTCAGTTGCCCCAGGGCAGAATTTGTCCCTAAGAATGATAAGGCATTCAGTGTGGCTGAAACTTTCCTTCCGGCATCTGCAAAATCCAAGATATAAATATTGCTTCTAAAATAAACCAACAGCATTTGGACTGATGGGTACAATTACCCAGATTTCATGTGAAACAAGAAAACCAATTGTGAGGTCTTCAGGCTGTGAATAAATTAGAGTAGGCCAAAATGCAAAAGTTTTTATTGCTGCGCTGAAACTTTCCTGGAAACAGGCTTGATTTTAGCTAAATAAATAATCTCCACAGACCATTAAAATCCTTCCTTCCTTTGAGAGTATATCTTTACTTCTGGAACAAATACGATTATGCAAAAAAACCCCTGTCTTTTGTATAAAGAAAACTATGTGACCACACATACTGTGCTTTTCTTTCTCCTTTCATTAAGTGCATACATTTCCATGTCTATATTCATTTAAATCAGTGCAAGAAAGAAGGATTCCCAACCATGCCAAAATTTGGCAGTGCTGGATACTGCACTGACCATAATGCAGCAAACCTGACAAATAGTGTTACCTACTCCAGGAAAAGGGGGCAAGATGTTTGTCCTTTGAACTTAAGTACAAAACTGCCACCTTTCAAATTTGAACATCATGTTCTAGACCAACAATAGGTTATCATTATTTTTTGAAAAAATGTATGTATTGACCAAATTGCTGACTTACATATATTGTCACTTCTTTTAGCTTTATTTTGAGATTGGAAAATGCATACTTAAAAGGTATTTAGGTATTTTCGTTGTTTGGAACATGCAACTATCTTCATTAGACAAGTGAGATGCCTGATACAAATGCTGACACATCATGACAGTCACTAAAATAATATTTCTCTGGTGCTATTGGGTGCTCTGAGATTTATGTGCTACCTGGACTTAGCTAATCCTCTGGAAAAGAAAAAAAAAAAGCTTTTCAATTCTTAAGAACAACTACCCAAGTCCCAGTCCATTTATGCAGTGACCTTAATCAACATGTGCTTCACATCAAGCACATGAATAAGAAGGATTGCCTTTTGAAGCAAGCCCTGGATTTTGTCATCAATATTCTGTTGCATACAAGATATTTTTATGTGCATTTGATTTTCTTTTCTAAATGCAGGGAATTTTCTTTTCCACCCCCAGCAACAGCCCAGCGGCATAGTAGATGTCAGATTTGATTTATCTCTGCTTCTGATTATTTACTACTGAAACAATGCTTTTTAGTTACTACACCTCAGCACAGAAAGTACTAAGCTATATTCTACAATGTACCATAAAAATACAAAAGAACATTTTTCCACAAGATACAGTAAGAATAAAGCTTCTTTTGTCTTTCTGTACTATTATAACCACATTATCTACCTGAAAACACTAAAGATAATACATGACATCACCATTAAAGTCAGAGAACCACGGAATATTTAATTTTGCAAGAGTTCTTATAATTATGTACTGTATTAAGACCTATTAAATAACTCCCAAATTACTCCTGATGTATGTCAAACTTAGACCACAGTGCATATTCCCTAAGAATATTTCCAAATCCTCCATCAACAACTTATTCTAATTACATCCATGCTCTAGTGCCAAATTCACATTCTTTGCAATTCACTATAAGATAATAATTTTGGTATTATCCTTAGTAAAACTGTTATTAGATTACTTTCTTTAATTATTTTTTATAAAAATTGCTTATGTGTTTTCATGCAACAGCAATTTCTTCCCCTCAATCTTCTTTGCTTTTTTCTCTCTTTTTGTTCTTCTTTTTCAAAAGTCACCACTTTTATTGCATTCTTACAAAATCTGCAGTGCACATTTCTTTCAGCTGACAAGCCTGAAAATGAACATTTCAGTTTGAGGGTTAACCAATGCAGAATACACTGAAGGCCAGCTACTATGTGACTTAAAATTTTCAGTGCCCTAGGGAGAAGAGGAGGGATATGAACCATTCCTCCTAAATTGCTCATAAGTGCCTCAGTTCCCTATAGATTCAACAGAGAAGCAGACATGTAGATCACCATTTGGTGGCCTTCAGAGGTGTCTAAATTATTCATGCAGGATTTGGCCTGAAATAATTAAATTTACTTGTTCTTACATGAGGTAACATGCATTACAGCATTACATCAGCATCACATTGTGAATTCCTACCCAATTTATCTTTACCATGACTTTTTTCCAACACTCCTCTCTCCTAGCAGGGATTAGCTGGCATTAGGACCTGACAGGTTATGTTCCCACTCTTTTTCTGAATGTTTTGTTTTCTGTTTCTAGAGCACACTGCTCGTCATGAGCAGCACACACTGATTTCAGGGAGTCTTTCCTAGTTTACCAAGACAACACACTTAAGTGTATTAAAGACTTCTCACAAGCCTTTCAAAACTTCTCTTTTCCAAAAATGCATATTGGCTTGTTTCTATCCATAAATGAAGTTTGCCCATCACCATTCTTTGTCACTTCAGACTACCAGAATGGAGTGATTTATATTCACATTATTAAAATTTCTCAACCATATCAGGCCATATCATGTCATGTATGGGGGCCATAGAATGTGATCATATTCAATCTGCTTTCAGGATGATCCCTGGCACCATGTCCCAGACTTGTTAGCGAAAAAAGTAGCTTGACACAGGTTAAAGGCAGGCCAGAGAGTGTAAGAGTACAGATCATAACATTCCAGGGATGGAAAGGATCCAGTTTAATTCATTAGAGTAGCCATAAAGAACAGTGGAAGTACAAAGCACACAGTCCTTTATCTCTAGTAGAGCAGGAAAAAAGTTATTACCGCATCTGATTTGTAAGGTAGAACTTTTTTAGATCTCAGCTTCTATCAATATGCACAACTGTGTGCAGCTCCATTCAATTGTCATCTAAATTCCAACTGAGCATAGATGGATGTTAAATTAAAGCCCAAACAGTCAACTAAAAAAGTTACAAAGTGACAGAGTTTTACTCTGACAAATGATGAATTCACAGTATCAGCATCTATGAAATTCCTTATGAATAAAGAAAGGTTGCATTCAAGCAGTTTCATAATGGATCTTTTTCCAGGGCTGAATGCAGCTGAGATGCTGAAGGTGAAAAGATAAAATCAGAAGCCTCAGTTCACTAGCAAAAACAAGAGTCTGTCATCCCTGTACTTCTTTGGGGAATCTGCTCTGCATCCTTTAATTTCCCTTTGTAATCCACATTACTTCTGATGACCTGTAAAAATGTCATGTAAAATAACACCATTTACACAGATGAAATAGGTTCAAGGGTATGCAAGAAATGCAGATTTACTCTTGCAACTCATACAAGCAGAATTTTTCAGGCAGAATTTAGGAACCAAGTTCTGAAAACTTGCTTCTCTGTGTCCACTGTATTTTCTTCAACCAATAGAGACCATTATCCTAACTAAGAAAGAAATCAATTTACCTCAGAAGAGTTTGGATTTTCAGTGAATCCACGTCACATTTAGTTCTTCCAACATTTTGTTAGGTATTGAAGTAAAAAATTATATTTTAATTATATCCCCTACTTCCTCTCCAAAAAGGTACCCAATACCTAATTTTTCACTCTTCTGACCTCACCATACTATGTTTCTAAAACAAATATATTCACAGCTACTTCCCAGCAGCTGTCATGACACTACTAGCACGGAAATGTGGATTCTCAGTGGTTAATGCACAAACAGAGCTGTTTACAGGTTTGCCAGATAAACAGCAACACCGATCCCCACAGCGTGCTTGTCCAAACATGATAAACAGATGCACTTCCCTCTCTCACTGGCTATTTGCTGCATTCTTTAAATGCTTTTCCCTATTTTTCCTACTTAGGTCAAGGCAAGAAAAAGTAAGAAAAAGGAAAGAAAACCCTCTAAAATTAAAGCAGTGGTAATGACTGTGGAAAATCACAGTTACCGTGTACAACAAAAGACCCAAAACAAGTATAATTTCCTCTGCTCTGCAGGCCAAGGAGTTCCTTGGATAGAGGCACGCAGAGAGGAAAAGATTTTGCTGTGCACAGACCCCAGATCAGGCACACATTCAATTCTCCAGCTCCTGGCTGTCACAATGAGGAGGTTTGTACATTGAAGAACAGCATTTATTTATAATGAATAGAATTTGCCTATCAAAAATAAATAACTTTAGTGCCTTTGAAAATTTTAACTGCAAACATCTCCATGCTTCCCAGAGCTACTCATGTCCCTAAGTGGCTAAATTACTTTTGTCATAGGATTTGAATTCATAGGACAAGAGGCATCTTGGAATTTTAAACCAGCATAGCACAGTAATCTTAAAAATTACTCTAAAGTTTCAATCTTTCTGCTGGGTATTCCAGTCTTCTTCATACTCCACTGGTAGGAATACAGAAAATGGTATCTCATCATTTAAAAAGAAACATCTCCACAGATGGTATATGCACAGCACACATAAGCACTCTCAAAACTGACCCAAATGAATAAATATAGCACCAGTCTGAGGTAGCTAAGACACACAAGACTTCTATGCATTCCAGTCAGAACTGGCTAATACAGACTTTTACAGCTATTAGACGAAACTAAGAAGTTGAAATGATATATTTTGAAGACAAACTAAAAATATAAATTTCCTTCAAATAACAGTAATTTTTTAAAACTTTTTCAATTATTTTCCTGTACTGTAGCTGGAAAGAGCTCTAGAGTCTTTATCAAAGATAAAAGATATCCTGTAAACCTAAAGATGGCCAATACAATATTTAATCAGTATTTTGTACAGTGCTAGGTACTGCTAATGCTGTTCAAGACCACAGTTACACAAACAGACTGAAGCAAATAGTATTTAAGAGCTATCACCTGTGCTTTAAAATTAAAAGATGAATGCTTATTTCACTTTCTTATATTCATTATTTCCTTAAAAATTGATTAAAATAATGTAATTCATAGGTTTTATTGGGCTACAGCCGAGTTATCTCTGCATATTTATATATTCCTTTCTAATTTGAACTATCCATTTCCTTTCTATTGCTGCAATAATGCTCTGCAAGTGTTCTTCCCCTTGAGCAGGAGCTGTAAGAGGAATACATTCTGAAGAAGAATGCAAACCAGTCGTGACTGGAAGATAAAAATACCTTTCAGAAGTTATGCAATAAACACTGAGCAGTTGAATCATCAGAAATGGTTTATTCAAGATCATAGAGAACCTACTATCATGAGTAAAAATACATCACAGTCTTGATCTCCCTCAATTATATTTTAATTAGCACACAGGTTTAAGTTTTCTTTCAGGTGTAGGAGGATTTTTGCAAGATTTATTTACCTAACAGAGTTGATGTATCTGAAGTGGCAAACTTGAGGTACAAGAAAATAAATCTCAGCATTTCAAATACAGCAAAATTGGAAATGCCCTACCAGATTTTTAGAAAAGGAAAAGTTTTCCATTATGTTTCTGAGCATTATTAGATGGTGGCCTTTCAACTAAGCCTCCATTTCTGCTGAGAAATTTTGCACGTGCAAAGTCACACTCATCTGTTCAGAACTCAGAGCTGTATCCTGTTCCAGGGATAAATCCTTGAATATAAGTAAGGAGTTTCACTGTGGCAGGATATGCAGGATAGCCATATCATTTTAACATTCTTTTTGAGCACAAAACTGTACTATTCACAAAGGAACAACTCTTTGACTGTGTACACATAACTTGTTTATTCATGCCAATAAAAATTTTCTTCCAGTACAACTTTTCCTTTTTTTAATCCAGCATGACAATGTTTTCTTCTTAGACCAAGAACTGCAATATGTACATGCAATTTATTGGTGCTAATTTCTTTGCTTTTACTACTGTGCCTTTTTATGTCAAGTCTCTGTGAAAATCACAAATTGAATTAAACAAAATTGTTAACAAAGGGATCAGATAGCTCACAAATTTATACCTGATTTGTATTAGAAATCATGTAGGCTAATTTTAAAGGTGAAAATGCAGACAGGCCTCATTTTTAAAAATTAATCAAGTGTCCCATTCAAAATAGCTGTTATTGATGTTTATGTAAATGGAATACTATTATGTCCATCACAGCTGTGATAAAACTACCTAAATAACTTCCAGAAATGAGATGCAACTAAACAAATAAAAAACTAAAGAAAATTCATCTTCCATCATATTGACTGTACCAAAGTGCAATTTCTTTCTCTTTTTTTTGAAAGTTGTTTCAAGACAGTTAAGACTTCTTGCTTGAAACATCTTTTCAAATATTTATGTTAAACATCAGCAGAAAATGTTGTGTTACAAATCCTGGCATACAGAATTGGGCCTTTACGATCCTAACTAGATCAAAATACACAATAAATATTTACATGAACTTTTTTTATTCCTTTGAAATATAATCAAAGGATTGTGTGAGGCACTTCTTGTCCTGGTATAAATACATGAACGTTTTTCTCCTCCAGGTCATTTATTCCCATCTAATTCAGGGAGGTGGATAATGACTCTAAGTTAAACTGTGCTTTGTGCTAGCTCTGTGGTAGATTATTTGAAATAAAGTAATGGCCCAATTCTTAAACTTTCAACTTTGAAAACTTTTTAAGTAAACCCACTTGACTAGGATAGATCAAGCAGAGCAGGTGACAAATATTTTGTAGGACGGAACTACCAGACTTCATGTGTAATTTCACAGAAACACAGGAACTTGTGCTCGGACCAAATCGTATTCAGGCCTTCATGGTACCTCTGCTGCAGAGGAAGCCAGTGGTGATCCAGGCAAAGAAGCACAGGCATGGAATGAGGTCAAACTTACATTTAATTTCTTTGGATGATACTAACAAGTCTCATCCAAATCCTCTGACTCTTCAAGCCCAAAACTATGTGCATCTATCCAAGGGAGTGCTGATGTTTAAAAACCATGCCACACAAATCAAAACGTCCAGAGAAAGGGATTTTTTCCCTTTTCCAATTCATCTTGCTTAGGCACCAGCTCTTTGGGTAAGAGACCAGCTTTTTTTATCCTCTATGTTCTGCCTAACATGATAAAATCCTGATTCATACATAAAATATGTTCATGGTGTTAGCAATAATTGCCATGATAATGATAGTGTTTCATCACTGAGGAATAAAATGCTTGAGTGTATGTAGAAAATGTTGCAGAGCTAACTAGGGGGCTGCTTAAGAACACAATTATTATTCCAAAATGTCTCCTCGTAGAAACACTGTTATTTCAGCCAGGAAATTGTGTCCTTATGTAGTATACTTTAACCTGCTTTCAAAGTAGATTAAGCATTGTCAAAGTAATTTTTTAGAGAAAAAGAAGCATTTCTACATAGGAAATTAAGGTGTTACGGCAATTTTTGACGGGTTTTGTATATTGAAAAGCTCCTAACCTTTTAATAGGAACAAAAATTATTCTATCACTAATGTCAGTATTGAACTTTAGGAAAGCTCTAAAGCATTATGAAAGAATTGCCCATCTAGGATGAACCACAATTATATTTTAAAAAATGAAAGCTATTTCTTATCAATTATAGACAAAAATACCTCTGAGGTAGATTTAATGGTACTGTTTCCACTGCTACCATCTTGGGACCTGGTTCAAAGTATAAGAAATAGAGCAGAATCAGACTGATCAGGTATTCATTGTGAAGATACTCTCTGTTATACATCCTACAGAATCTGGTCCAACAGAATCTGAATCTTGGATTAGGGGTTTTGGTAACTATAGTAATATTATTAATAAAAATAATGGCTAATATAACCACCACTGAATGAAAAACTAGCTAGAAATTGTTAGAATTGGAAACACCAGAATTCTTTAAAAGCTACATTTTTATTTTCCTCACCAGTGTTATTTCACTTACTTTATTTTCTCCAGTCAAGTTCAGAATCTCTTTCATGTTTTGTGAACATTGAAGTCATTGTGAAAATTTCTTAACTGTCTACAGAAAGGCAGTTCAAATCACAAGGATGAATAAGAAGTAGTAAGTGTTACTTAGAAGAAGAAGAATATGAAAGTTAGGAGAATACTGGAGTCACTCTATGAGAAAACTATTTTCAAAAATCCTACAATTTACTGATCCCATCACAATTTTGTAACTTGTACTCATAGTAATTACATAAAACTTACAGAAAACTTTTGAGCACAATCACATAAAACTTTATAACAATATATTCTTCAAAATATATTATTTAAGTATATAGAAATCTACTTACAGTGTATTTTGCTTAGAATAATAGTAGATATATGTTTATGTAGAAATTGGTGTTAAGTCCAATGGCTAAGACCAGCAAGGTGAAAACTTGATGATGGAACAAAAAGAAGCTCTGTCAGGTATGAGGATGTGTATATTTTTCTACATTACAATTTGTAATATAGCTGCTGTTTTCACTTATCCAAGCAATCATCTAAACCTCCAACCACATAGAACCAAATACTCAAATGCCCACTATATCAAGCCTTCAGTTTCAACCATGCTGCACAAGTTCAACAGGTTGCTGCATTATTTGTGTCAAATGGGTATCATTTTATCAAACGTCTATGATCTGATCGGTTCGTGACCCTGTTGCCCTTCAGTTGTTTTCCAGCCTTGCTGCTCCCTTGCTATTGAGCCCAGCAAACAAAAGCATTGCAGTTTACCTTCCCTGTTCTCATGCAGCCTCCATCACTTCATGTCCCTATCACAGCTTGTCTACACTAATTAGTACTAAGCTTTTGATATGACTTTGCACAGAGTTATTTTCAGTATTGTTGCCGCTATGCCATGTGTTTCTATGGAATGAATAGACTGTCGAGAGGAACATAGTGACATGATCTGTGTAGGGGGTTTGTAGCACATTTTTAGTGTATTTTCAATTCAATTCCTTTTTACAACCTGGTATTTTATTTCCTTCTTGCTGGATTTGTACGTTGCGGGGAAACTTCTCAGGGAATTAATCCGTGGTCTTTTTTTCTCAGGATGAATTCAAATTTCTCATGATAATATACATCACCTCCTTCATTTATTTTTCCTAAGGTTCTGCACTGAACGCACCCATTGGAGCACCGTGCAGGAATCCCAGAGCAGACACAATCCTACGGCACTGTGAAAGCTCCAGGCAGAACTACCAGTTTTGGAGCCATTGGCTAAGGGCAGGGCTCCCGGGAGTGATTTCCCGAGCTATCCCAGTGTGCTGACACAGCTCTGCATTCCAGAGCCAGGTACCTCAGAAGCAGACAAGGTTTGCCCATGCTTCAGTGCACATCAAGGGTATGTGCTACTCGAGATCCAATGGACCCACACCACTTCATGTCATCTGCAAACACTGCCCCCTTTTTCTGATTGCTGTTTCTAGATAATTAATTTTTTTTAAACTCTATGGATTTCCCCATAAATGCTTGGGGAACTCTGCTTCTGCTGAAATGTTCCCTTTATCCTTATCATTTTTTCCTCTTAGGCAGAGTCTGGTAAAGCTTTGCCCTATGACAACACTTGATTACTTTAGGAGCTTCTTCTACTACACAGAAACTGTGCTAAAGGATATTTTTTTTTTTTTTAACAGTTCAAATACACTCTATTCATTAATTCTCACTCACTCTATCAAAATTCTAATAGATTGACAATCTTTCTGTGTTACTTTCCCGGTCAGATGCCAACTACCTTGTTCCTAAAACCCCTAAATTACAACTGTATGTTCCATGCTGAGGCTTCTCACTGGTCTCTAATTACAAGGCTTTTTAGCACATTTTTAAATGATAAACACAACTTCTGACACACTTTGGTTACTAATCCTTGCTAGAAGCCAAAAGTTAAAGAAACACATAATCCACTGACTCCTTTCTTTTGTTTCAGCCAATTTTTCAACCTGATCCTCCTCTATTTCTCACACATTTCTTTAAAATGGTAATCCACGATGAGTGCCTTCCTAGATACACCCTTCTCTGTCCCTCCTCAGGTAAATACAAATGTGAAGAAACAACTGAGAATCTCTGCCACATCCTTATCCTCACTAACTGCAGCTCAGGAGACCCACCAATTCTCTCCTAGCATGGTACACCTGACATCTTAAAAGTTGTCTATATTGTTTACATGCCTTTGGCTATTTGCTCTAAGGTATCCCTCTTATGTTCACTAATTACTACCCTAAAACTCACTTGTTAGAATTTACGCTCTTTTCTGATCATTTTGTTTAGAATGTTTTTTTAAGATACTGTTAAGTTCAAATAGTTTTTGCATTCTGCAATACAGTTTTTATTCTTTGTAACTCATTTTTCATGTAGCCATTTTCACACATGCTACAACTTTTAAGAGTGTTTTTGCTTAATATGAGGGTTCTGTTTCATACACTTTAATCACTTCTTTTAAAAAATCATTCTACTGACAAACTGATTTTGACATGGTCTTCTGTGTTAAGAAGTTGAATTTAATTTTATTTTGATTGCAATTACACAATCAATCAACTAAGGTTCCTTCCTGAATCAACTTCCTCTTATATATCTCTCTTGCCTTATCCATTTAATACATTATTAATAATAAATTGTTTACTCATTTCTACAACTAGTGCTCACTTTCTTCTTGTTGTTTGTGTTGTTTGCTATACAAATATAATCTAAAATAAGGAAAATAAGAAATAAGAAAAAATAAACCAGAGGAGCATTGCTCTTGTTTTGTAGAAATGTTAGCTCTGAGGTTCAAGGAAAAACAGCAAAACTAAATCTGCATTCTCAAGTGTGGATTATGTAATAACACTCATTTTGATTGGTTACCTCTGATATTTTACTTCCCATTGCTTATGCCCTTGTACCAGAAAAGTGCAAAATGTAGATCAATGTCTCTCTGTAAAGACATTGTTCAACAAAACTCCTTATGTTAGTGTAACAAAACTTAAAGTCCCTAAACCATCAGTAAAATCAGTATGTCACTGCTATTTGACATTAAACTCCCAGGCCTAGAACAAACCAGAACAGAACTCCCATTGTGGTGTCACCAGATAAGGATCATCACTGTAACATCCATACAACATCACTGCACCAGAACCCAGTTGTGATTAGACCATCTAACGATGCTGCCAAACTTGTTAATTTTGTAGCTGAGGTGACAGTGATGAAATCAGTACTGCTAGATGGTGCCTTAGTGCTAAAGAATGTTTTGTAGAAGTAAATGATGGCAGATCTGTTCAGGAAAGACTGAAAGTTGTTAGGCCGTACTGAAATGTCACACTGGTCTTTAGAATATGACCAGATGATTGACACACGACATTTCAGCCCACACAAAATAAGCTGACTGTCTCATGACAGGTTTTGTAGGAATGGATTTCACATATCAGAACTGGTAGTCAAATTTAAAGCTGTCAGCAAAGTGAATCTAAAGAGTAAAGTGGTAAAAAGATCTCTCCTGAATGAATGAAAACACCAGGACAGCCAACTAAGAAGGGAGAACTGAACTGTCTGTGCTGAGAATGATCTGTAGCAAAGAACTTCACAAATCAGGACTGCTAACACACCACCCCTCAGAACAACTAAATGCTTCAGGAAAACAAATAAATTAATACCATTCAGAGAGATTCTTTTTTCTTTTACCACCAATCTGCTTTCCTAAAAGACCTCTGTTGCTTTAAAAAGGGTTGATATTGCAGTGTTAATGTCTTTGGCTTATTTGGATGAGATAAACATCATAAATTCTTGAAGTCAAGGAAATTACAGTCTCTAATAAAATACAGAACACAGCTAAATAGAATGAAAAGACATATTAGATCAAAGTGCTACTCAAGGGTTCTACAGCTGGCTCAGACTCCAAAAGGAATTATGAAGGTCTTTTTGAGATCTATCACACTTTCATGCCACATAACCATAGTCAAAAGGTGACTTAAGAAAGAGGCAAGATTTTGGAATGAGACAGAAGGCACAGAGGAGCACTGACAAGAGTCAATACTATGTAGGCTGAAAGATGATCAGACTGAAGGCAAAAGGCTTTCTCTTCTTCCTTCCAAACTACATAAATAGCTGCTTCAAAATAATATACATGCTGTTTATTCACAAGATACTTCTCAATTACAAAAAGAAGCTCCTAGGACTGTTCTCTCAATTTAACTCTTGTCTTAGAAAACACAAGCCTGGCAACGTCAATGTTTACACCATCTACCCAAGAAAATTTTGAAAATAATCCAGCATCAGAAAACAAAATTGAGCAACTCCCCTACTAATATTAGCTGACACTTTTGTTGTTGACAATGATGTCACACTAAAAACAATCAAGATTTTGTCTGTTTTAAAAAAGCACTGAACAATGCCTTCTTCTCTGGTGCCTGAATCCAAGAGAAGCAATTCCCCCCCCCGTTCCTAAAATTGTGCCTGTATTATTCCTAGCATGAAAAGCAGCAAGAGCTAATTTTTATTCCCACAAAGGGAATGCTTTCATACGGGTTTTTGAACAGTACTTACTCAAATACGGTGGTTTGTAAGGCGCTCGTGTATTAGACAGCAGTCCATCGAACTCCTTCCTCTCCAGACTGTTGTGAAGGGCCTTCTCTTTGCCGAAAGTGGAGAAGGACCTTTCTGCCCCGGGCTGGGCTTCTGGTGTTTCAAACACTTCAGTGTCTGGAACGGAGTCCATGCCAGGTACGTGCAGATTGCTGCGGTAATCTGCAGCTTGGCGTCCATCGGATGGAACAAAGGAAGGCATCCAGCACCGATCTGAGTGGCCCAGTGCTTTACATTCCTCTGTGCAATTGGAGAAGAGATCCATGCCTGCAAGCATGAAAGAAAAAGAAACTACAGATATAAGCCTCAGCATCATGAGCAGCTGCTGACAGATAAGAAAGATTATGCCAAGGAAAGAGAAGTGGAAAGAGAAATGTTGTAAGAACTTCTTCCACTTGTTTCTTCTCCTCAACTACATAAAAAAAAATCTGGTTGTCCAGTCTTCAGAAGTCAAAGACACCCTTTAACAAGCATAACTAAATGCCAGAATGTCACACACACACACACAAAAATACCACAAGAAGAAGAGTATTCGTGGTTCAGTCTCACAAAACCACTTGCAGATCTCACTGTTTGGAACCCATTCATACAAGGTTCGATTCTGCTTGTAGGTTGATGTCTGTGGTTCACCGGTTGAAAATACTTGTTCAAGAACATGAAGGAATTGTTTCTACATAAATGTATCTCTGACCAAAGAAATTAAATGTCTGGATTGAGGAATCACAGATTTCATTTATGAAATGAAACATTAATATCCTATAAAGGAACTGTCTGTGCATACGTTGGTACACAGATGGAGCCCATTGATATTAAAAGCAGATGTCACAAAGTAGGAATTGAGCTTTCAAGTGATCAGGAGAGATTATTTAATCAATTGTTACATCACTCTTTCTGAGACAGTTTTCATTACTACTGCAGCAGTCCTTGCTATCATCAAGTCATACAAGAAATAGGACAGTACCCTATAATAAAATACTGCAATTAGCAGTATAAAGGCACCTGTAGTCCAGTGTGATGTCTCTGTGGATACTATTGAAAAAATTGTTAACACTTCCCCTATATAAGCAAACAATTGTCTGTGCCAACACAAAACCGCCTGCTTACAAATCCTTTAATGCTATCAAGATCTTGAATGACAAGCTATGCTGCTTTTGACTACTTTCAGATCAGCCCTCCAAAGGAATATTTCCTGGCTATGAGTCACTAAGTCATTGGATTACACTTGTTTTGAGAGGAATGGTGTATGAAATCACAGGGATAGAGTAAAATAAATACCAGCATCTCCAAGATGGTTTGTCCTGCTTTTGGGTAGGATAAAGTTCATTTTCTTCCTAGTAGCTTGTACGGTGCTGTGCTTTGGATTTAATTTGAGAATAATGTTGGTAACACATTAGTGTTTTGGAAGTTGCGTGGTAGTGCTTACACTAAATCAGGGACATTTCAGTGTCCCATGCTCTGCCAGTGAGGAAATGCACAAGAAGCTGGGAGGGAGCATGGCCAGGACAGTTGATGTGAGCTGGCCAAAGGGCTGTTCCATACCACAGAGCCTCATGCCCACTATATAAACTGGGAGAGTTGGCAGGGAGGGGACAATCTCTTCTCAGGGCTGGGCTGAGCATCAATGAGGGGAGTGGTGAGCAAGTGTAGTGTGCATCACTTCTCTGTCTTCAGTTTCATTCCTCTCTCTTTCTCCATTTTGTTATTATTACTATATTTATTTCAGTTATTAAAATTCTTATCCCAGCCAACAAGTTTTACTTTCTGATTCTCCACCCAATCCCACTGGGCCTAGGGGAGTGAGCAAGCAACTGTGTGGTGCTTAGCTGCTGTTTGGGTTAAACCAATACAATCTTCAACATCATACAGAAAAGCAGAACAGTAAAAAAACCCCTCCTTTTCTTGTATTTATAAAGAAAACTGAATGTCTTAGGTGTATGTCAAAACTGAACTAAATCTGTTATAAACATTGCATTTACAAGCATTTCATTAGAATGAAAAAAAAAAAGTGACACTACTTGTAACAGAAATAGGAAAAAATTTTGAACAGCTGCAATATAAGACAAGAGGACACAGTCTTAAGTTGTGCCAGGGGAGGTTTGAGTTGGACATTAGGAGGAATTTCTTCACAAGAAGGGGTGATTGGGCATTGGAATGGGCTGCCCAGGGAGGTGGTGGAGTCACTGTCCCTGGAAGTGTTTAAGAAAAGACTGGATGTGGCACTCAGTGCCGTGGTCTGGTTGACAAGGTGGTGCTAGTGCATAGGTTAGGCTCAGTGATTTCAAAGGTCTTTTCCAACCTAGTTAATTCTGTGATTCTGTAATAAGATTCATGTAATGTAGCTCATTTACCAGCCAACATTGTAAAGAACTGGATTAGCTGGATCTCCAATGTGGGGATTAGTATTAAGAATTCTACCACAGTTTTGAACCATAATTTGAATTATATTAATAATATTTATGTAATATCTCACACTACATAAAAACAATCTCTTCAGAAAGGAACAATGGTTATGAGCTATCAACAAGTTCTTGAGTAAGAAAGGCAATCATTTAGACAGAAAAAAACCTCATGAGGAAATGAAAAATAAAAGCTTTTTATCTCAGATTAATCTCACTTTATAATGACTTTTTAATTTTAAATTAAGCAATATACAATGCCAGGTCCAGTTTCGATTAGAAGCTTGCCTTGATAATTGGCATGCAGAGGTCTGAAAATAAATTTCTGATCAGTGAACTGTTGAAGAATGCAAATGTGAACTGCAGATATGCTTAAGGAATCAGATGAAGATCATCAGGCAAGAAGAAAAATGGTACAAATATAAATTCTGTAGTGGTAGTAGCTATCAAAGACTGAAAAGAAATATTTAGATGCAGGCTTCCCAGAAAGAAATTTGTATCTAATAATGTCTACAAAACCATGTGTGTGTGTGTGTATCTTATGTATTGAATAGTCTGAAGAAAAAAACCTCTTATGCAAGAAAAGACACATTTTATGAACCTAACTTTTTGCCTTTCCAAAGATTTAAGGGACAATAAACACAAAATGGTTATTTCAATTTGCAGACTTCTTGGCAAAGCTACATGTAAAAAACAAATAGCCCTACATTTAATAGGAAAATGATTACAGTTCCATTTTGCTGATAGTGTATCAGTGACCATATTCATTCAACCTTTCCTGAAAGAGAGCAGGAGAAAGAAAAATTTAAGAGTAAATATTAAATTATATTCTTTAGTCTATGGGGAGGGAGAGATTAGAAAAATATTGTTTTAAGTATGTGTATTTAAATATATACCCTTTTCTTCCTTTCATGGATCTTTATTTCACCTGGAAAATTACCCTCCATTTTACTATTTTGTTCTCACATCAGCTGCTAAACTGCAAAATGTCTCTATCCAAATATTTTTTTTGTTCCCTTTTCAATACTGCTTGTCTACTGCACTGAATAGTATTATATAACAGCTTATTATAAAAGAGATGTTATAGCCACCATAAATCAGGATTTTGAATAAACAAAGTAATGAATGTAGGGGATATAAAATGCTTGTACTGCAAACTTTTTCCCTCTTTGAGATGAGAACTTGCAAAAAGACAAAAAAAATATATATACATTGGAATTCAAACATACACTGCTGGAACTCATAGCTAAATGTAAATGCTTGTTTAGAATGGGAACAAAATGTTCAGAGAGGCCAGGGTTAGGAATTGTTCCAGCCTGAATCAGTCAACACAGTCCCTAAGAGTTTAACAGGTGCAGAACCAAGCCCTTGGGTTTAGTATTTTGACAGAAAAGAAATTCAAATTAGCAGCCTATTTTCAAAATCCCTGGGCAGTCATGCAATTTACACTGCCTATGGTATGAAAGCTGGCCTTTCTTCCCCCACCTTTTCCCTGTGGGCCATGGTATAGAATTTTCTGGTTTTAATTGAAAAACATTTAACACGGGGCTGGGGACAGGTAAAGGCTGTTTGCTATTTTTTGAGAAGGAAGGACGTATCATGGCAAAGAAGACACTCAGCACAGAACTCCTTCATACCCCAAGAATCATGTTCTTGATTTATAATGAAATGTTCAGCAGTATAACACTTCCATCTCATCTCCCTCATAAATCTGGTTATATATATATACGATCCTTCTGAACCAAACTATCCATCATAATTACAAGTCCACATTAAAGAAAAATGCTTTGTATTTTTCACTTAGTTATGCTGTTAGACCTTGCATACAGATAAACTGAGATTTTAAAGGTGACTCTGAATGATGAATTCCAAATGCCCTTTGTGGATACAGATAGTTTAGGGCATTGAAGCTCTGACAACGACAAGCATTGCACTATTCCAAATGCAGCATACATGGCAAAGGCCACTAGTTCATCCCTATTTGTTCAAGTCTGATTACCAGGTGAGCCCATGGGCAATATGAGCTCTCCCACAACCTTGACTTTGCAGATTTTGAAGGAAAACAAACTCCTGCCCCTCCCTCAAAAGCAGCCAAAAACCAGGAAAGGTGTTAATTAAGTTTGGTATCTGAATTTCCTGAACTCCAGTGCTTTGAATCAGGTACTTGGCAGCACTGTATTTTGGAAGTATATTCCCAATTTGCTTCTTTTTCATATTTCAAAAGAAGAAAATCAAAATTTCTCTGTGAGTTTTAATTGGTTTGAAGGATGATTTTGGTCAAAGCAAAAATTAGGCCTAAACCCATTTTTAAATAATGTGTCCTTTCTCAATTTAAGTAAGGGAGAAAAACCATACACCAAGCCTTTAGAGCAACAAGTGAACACTTTCAGATGTATTACTGAGTAAAAGATGCAATAAAAACTAAAAATAGAAATTCAATGATTGCAGAGTATTTTTTGCAATACTATTATTGGGAGGGGTTTTTCCCCAACATGTGCAATTTTTTTCAGAACCTTGCCTTTTGCTTGAAATTAAATGATATTCCTGTTTCTTCTGTGCCAGTTAGATGTCAGATAGAGGTGATGTGGGCAACCAGGCCTCCTTTTCAGAGCTCCCTTCCCAGAACAAGTATCCATTTGGTTAGATTATCAATGAGCAAGTTACTTATTTCCCCATGAATCATGTTTTGTATTGGTAAATAAGGACATTGATGTTAACCGACTTTATAGTTATCTACTGAAGAATTGGACTTCATAAAATAGAGTTATTATCACTCTTTCTTGCTAAGTAATTGGTGTGCTGCCTTGGATAAAACTGACTTCATCTGCATCAGAACATGAATAAAGGCTCAAATATCTTCAATATTCAGCTCTTCCAAATCTCAGCTTCAAAGCCCTATCTGGACCACTGAGACGTGAACATTATTAAGCATGCAGGCCTAGGAAGAAGAGGGGGAAAATAAAAGAAAAAAAGAAATAGAAATAGCCCTTAGCTTCAGTCAAAGCACTTTTCGTAGCTATTTTCATGTTCACTCCCACTTTATCTGAGATAGACTTTTTGCCCAAGTGATCTTCAAAACAGGATTTAGCTGTCAGTCTGCATAGGCTCAGAAGAAATACTGGCTTTCTCTGTCCCTTTATCACTAAAATTCTTCTTCTGACTTCTCTTATTCTTCTCCTTATGGACACTGAATTATTGCAGCTCTTCTGCAATAATGAACCCTCTTGGCACCCGCCTAATCTGTACTGAGGAGGTGTGAACCAATGTTTTATTTCACCCTTTGCCTTTGTATTAGACCCTTAGCAGTTCCCTTCATAAAGTCCTCTGGTTGAAGCCTAGTTTCAGATTTCAGCCAGTCACCAGTGTAAACTGTCCAAAAACAGATCAAAAAAGCTGATGCATTTTATAGGTGATACATTTATCTACTTGGCTTCACATCTTGGGCATTCCTTCCTGAAGTGCCTCTGAGACATTGTGCCAATTCCGTGAAAAAAAGGGTAATACTGTGAAGGACTGTGCTTGGGGAAGCCAAGCAGCTAGTGAGCAACCAGATGAAATAAGCTGATGGCACGAGTCCAAATCTTACAGGACAGGTGTCTAATCATACAATTTAAATGTACACACATGCAGAGTATTAATTGGCACCCAAGCTGGCAATTTCACGAGGGAGGCCAAGAATTTAATCAACCATGGGAAATAAACTAACCTCGTGCTTGAGAATCACTCCTACAGAACACAGCTGAAATACAGTGTGTTAGTAAGAGGTAGAAACCTTGTGTTTGTTCCATAGCAAGTGGAACCTTTTCTTTCAACAATTTTCAAAGAAGAGCACAAGTCCCTAGAACCTAGGGTTTGAGAAACCCCTCCTCTGTTTTCCCAAAACCTCCTGCACTTCTTCACCTCCATAAAGTCACTTTTTCAAAAAGCTCGGATTACTATCTCAGGCAATGAAATAACTATTCAGTCCACAAAAATTAGGATCTTGAGCATCTCACTATGTGCCATTCCCTGCCAAAAGCAGATGACAGTACTTTCATACTTTGTCAGTGTTAAAGTAGGTAAGAATGTGGATAATTATGAGGCATTCATGTGGAACTTCAATGGGGAAAATATGAATCCCTTACATACATTTCAGCACATTTGAATCATGATTAAATCACTTTTAAGAAAACAGATTTTGTGAAAAGGTGAACTATGATCTTATTTCAAAACCCAAGAAAACATTTTATCATATGCAGAACAGCATAGTTCAGAATTGTCACTAAATAATTGTGCAAGATAAAGCTATGGCAGTGTGATAGATTTTCATCCTGCATGTTTCCCTTCCCAATTAATAACTGACCACAACACCCAGTTTGAACAGCAATGGACTATTACAGAATAGTTACTTGTGTACCACAGGATTGCTCACTGGTGACAGAAGTCATGTAGAACAGCAAAAAGATGTTTTGCCAGCAGAACATGCTGCTGACTAAAACTGGTGGGGAATGAGTTTTGTCTGTCAGTGTGAATTACCTACTAAATATTTTTGGATGCTTTTGAAAGCAAATATGATGCTGCATAGTATCAAGTAACATCTTGGAAAAAACCCAGCCCAAACTCTTGCCATGTTATCAATCAGTGTGTTTTCCTTTGGTTAATTTAGAAATAATTGATTATAGAGCATCAGAATGACCAAAAGAACTGAGAAGGCATTTTCTCTATATTTCCTCTAGCCATTTGAGATCAAACAAGATTTATGCTCCTTTTTTTCCCCATAAAATTCATCACCAAAAGCTAATAGCAAGAGTGAAGCTTTTCTGTCAAAATATCTTATCATCACTGAGGTAGAAGGGCACATTCTTTGCAGCAAGACAGCATGATTTAGCCCAAAACTTACAGGAAAAGTATATAATATGTATGTAGAAGATTAAAGCAGTTTCTAGAGAGGTTTGCATTTAAATATTTATTTGTGACTAGCATTTAAAAAAATGATGCATGCAAATGATTCTCAAATCTCAGCACCCATATATGAAATTGGTGTATTCTGAGTTTTCAGTTCAACCTACTAATTGTGAGTAGACCAAGCCTAATTGTCAGCTTTCATTACTTCCTATGTCACCACCTTTGAAGATACAGAAGTTCACAAATCACATCAGATTCTTAAATAATTTCAAATACTTTAAGAATCTGATGTGATTTGTGAACTTCTGAGTTTTCATTTCAAAATATTAATTGTGAGCAAACCAAGCCTAATTGTCAGCTTTTATTACTTCCTATGTCACCACCATTGAAGAAACAGAAGTTCACAAATCACATCAGATTCTTAAATGATTTGAAATTATTTAAGAGTACAGAATAATTTTTCCTACTATTTGATAAAATAGCAATGAAGAAGAATTTACCCCACTAAGGATCAATGCCAAGCATGACAAGTATTCATAGGCTACTTTTAAAATGGAGGGAAAGAATAAAGAAGAGAAGCACAACAATAACAGCACAGAATGCATCTAAAAGAAAATAGCTTTCAGTTGATGTGCAACTATATGATTATATTCCCACCATCAGTCAAATCCAGCCCCTTCTGCAGATGTTTATTCTTTTCTCTCTTGTTTGGTTATTATGGTTCATTATGTTGAGGGACTAAGCTGATTGAAATGTTCATGGAGATGACTGCTGCAGTAAAATGCGTAAAAGATAAAAAACCCAGGAATGCAGGGAGGGCAGGAGGAGAGGGAGCTTTTTATAACTCAGTAGCACTGATTGCTGCATCAGAAACAGTGCAAAAGAAAGGGGGGGTGAGGGGGGGAGGCTAAATACATGGCTTTTTCAAACAATAATAAATCATACGCCATATATAGGCCAAAAATGAAAGAAGCTCTGTGTTCAGATGTAAACTTCTGGCAAGACCTGGTTTGTTGTCAGGTTCCCAGACACAAAATAGACACTCTGTTCACTTAGCATGAAGCCCTGCAAGAAGCAGGGAGCTCCAGAGACTCTTGGCTCTTCTCAAGTCTCATTAGGTCTGCATATTAATGACTTGCAGCAATAGAAAGAGGCCCTGTGGCAGCCTCCTCTTCCCCTGGTGCCTGGGTTTCCCATCGTTAAGGGCACAGTGACTACTGCAGCAAGAAAATAGGGGACATTAACAGAGCAGGCGGGTGAGGCAGCACTGCTGTGACAGTACTGGGTCTCCTGCCCCGGTATCTACTAAGGTGGGGGTCAGGGGGAAAAAAAAAAAAAGGACAGTTGACAGTATTTTGTATGACACACTTGTAGCAAATCTTTATACATGACAGAGCACAAAGCAAAGGAGGGGAAAGACAACACTGTATTGAACAAAGATGTACCAGACCTGTGGAGGCTGTGGTAGGAAAGAAAGCACTGCATTTGTAACTAAAATGCAGTGTGAGGGTGAGCGTGAATTCTAATGCACAGGCTCTGAACAAATGTTCCTTTCAGCAGCAAACTGACAGTATGGGAACTAAGACAGCAAGCCCTACATATGGGAATAACACTGCAATGTGTGTATTTTCTAAGTCATTCATAGTCTTTTAAAGCCTTTCTTTCCTCTGTCAAGAAAATTATTTAAAAACACCTTATTAACATGGAGACCTCTTGCACTACATGTTGCCTCAATTTGAATTAACAGACAATCCTCCAAAAATGCTAAGGTATTATACATTCAGAGCACCCAGTGTGTCTCCACTGATGCCCAGCAAAAAAATCCTCACAGTCTGGCTGTCATTCAATCATTGGGTTCATTCTTTCCCTTGGGAACTCCCCCTTCACTTCCCATTGCCATGCCAGCTGAAGTGCCTGCTAAACAAAATTGCTTAATGCTTTGAAATTCTCTAAAACTGCCATAGGAAAAAATGTACTATAAAATGTACCAACAACTTGGTTTTAACATGCAGGAAGTTTTGATACAGTGAATGATGCAGGATAACACCAATTCCCATCCCAAACCAAAGGAACAAAATAAATTCTGCCCCGTAACCAAAAGAGGTCCAAAATTGCCTTCTTGTCCAGGTCACTGTAGCAGCAAGCTGACTTAAACCCAGCCTCCCATCCAGTAAAGAGTCTCACCTCATTTTTGCCTCTCTTGTATTATATTCCTATAAGTAACTGCTCCTTCTAGTCTCCCTACTTAAAGATTCACTATTTCCATTCTCTTATCAGACTTACCAGAGGATTGACCTCGATTAGTGGCATCATGATCACTGTCTCCTTGCTCACTGTCTCCATGACCACTGTCCTTAGAGCTTACTATGTCTGCTTCCTGGAATGCAGAACTAGACACAGAAACATCTTTACATTAGAATAAACATGACAGAGGAACTCATAAAACATTCTTCCGCCATCACATGGCCAAACACGGTGCTGCATTCCCCCCCACTCCTGCCTGCAGCTTCACGGCTTCCACGGAGGTGCCCTGCCCACCATCAACAGAATATGAGGGATTTTCAGACCTTGGGAGCCTGGCTGGAAGGGACAGCAAGGGTTGTTACTCCGCATGGGTTTCATGTAGTCGGTAAAAGTAATTTGGTAGCATTTACTTAAGCTGGTTAGCTGAATTTTTACTCAGTGAGACAGTGTTTTGTGGGAGACCCTACAGAAGCATATTCATAAGTATTTGAAGCACGTTTTAGACTAACACAAACCGAGATTTTGTTCTCTTTTCAGTCAGTTTGAAACCATTTTAGAAAAGCCATAATTCAAACTCATTTAGTGCATCTACATACATTTGACTTCCCACTGTTTTACTACTCTGTTGCATCTGCAGTAAACACATTTCTGCACCCCATTCAGACTTGCTAAAGCATGCATGAGGAAACCAAGGCTAGGGAGCTCCTACCTGTTTACTCGTCGGGGTCTGTCAACTAGATAACTGAGCTCAGCACGCTGATGTTTCGTCTAGGAAAAAAGAAAATATTTTAGTTCTTGATATTTCTGCAACCAGCAGCAGTAAGTATACAAGGGAGAAGCTCACCATATTAACTATAAATGGCAATGCCTAGCTGCAAGTAGGCCTGCAAAATCTGTTTCTAGAACGTAATGGGGAGAAAACAGGTCTTAGTCACACAGATGGGAAGGCACGAGGGATTTTTTCTGGAGTTTCTTGAGACAGGATTCTGACGTTTTCTCACAGTGCACACTGTTGAGCATCACAAGGACTCCCACAAAAAATTAGCATAACTATTTCTAGAGTTGTGGACTACTTAGATGCTACTGTTATTGTACCATAAGGGAAGACAAATACATTGAGATACCCTCAAGTCATCAAAAAGACAGTAGAAGCCAAGAGTTTTATAGACATTTTGAGGCAAGGCCAGTATTACAAATCCATATTAGAAATTTCACTGCAAAACTTAATGCTTTAGAACATATCATTCAAACTACCTGTGTCAGACTGGACAACATTCAGGTTTCACTTTGTAAAGAGAGAATGTGAGGTTTTCACTACTGCACAGGCAGAGAGGTACTGAGAATATGTATGAGCTAACCCAGCACAAAATGATTAATGGGGGAGTAATATGGCATGGTGTATGCTTTGATAGAAATTCTCTACACACCAGGTGACACAGTATAGGTAACATTGCAGGGGACATTGAGTCTCAGCATGTAGTTTTACAGAAACTCTTTGCTGCTGCTTTTCTTTGCAAACTTTGGGGTTATAAAGAGCTGTGCAGATAGAGTACAGAAAAAGTCCATTATTAAACCCTAATTCGCAAATTAATTAAAGCTCCTGCTAACTATAGTGGTTGTCACAGTCCTAACGGGGGTTTCCCCCAAAGCCTTACTTGCACAGGCAAAGATTTCAGGGAGGAAAAAGACACAGGTTTAATGTTTTGCTTCAGAACATCCTGTGATTACACCCCACGTCACTCCAGCCTTGTCAAGTGCAGGAATTCTGCAGAGAGCCGTAACCCCCCCGCATCTCTCAACCCACAGGCAATCCACTCACAGCTAACGCTGCCTCGGGGGCATCTCTGCGCCCCGATGCCGTCTTCAGATTCCTTCAGAGGCACCGGGGAGGGCGTGGGGGGAGGGCTTGGGGGGGGGACACGCTTGGCTGCAACAGCTGCTAAGCCCGGGCGGGAGGGAGCCAGCGGGGGTGTCCGTGTGTGTTTCTAGCCCGCAACCCCCTTTGAGACCCCCGCCTGTCGCTAAAGCCCCCCGAAGAGGAGGGGGCAAAGAGGGCAGAGACAGCGGACGGATTAAAGGGAAAAGAGAGAGGATTGGGAATGCAAAACGCTTTTCCCGCCGGGAGAGGAGGAGCGGGAGCTTCGGGAAAGCGGCCCCGGGCTTGTTGGGGATGACCCGGGGATGAAGTCTCCCGGTGCGGGGGCTGTGGGATGCCGGGGGGTGCCGGTGCTTACCTCGCTGGACAAAATGCTGCCGTTGGAGATGATGTCGGGCTGCTGGTCGGCGTAGCCGGTGACGATGGCCCCACAGGGGTTGTGCTCGGCGTCGGTGCTGCGAGAGGGGCTACAGGGCTTGAGGAACATCAGGTCGGTCTTGGCGGACTCGGGGGTGAGGCAGACTTGGTAGCAGTAGTTCTGGTTGTGGTGGTGGGAGCCGAAGCTGCCCGACTCCTCCACCGGCACTTGCGCCGGGTTGCTGGGCACGTTGGAGCTCTGCACCAGCATGATGTCCGACTTGCTGAGCTTCTTCTTGCGGGCCCGCGCCTGCCGGCTGCAGCAGGGGCAGCAGCAGCAGCAGCCCAGGCAGCAGTCGCTGGCCAGGCAGGTGTAGATATTGAGCTTCTTCTCCTTCTGGCAGCGCACGGCCAGGACGATCATGGCCAGCAGGAAGATGAAGGAGACGGAGCCCAGGGCGATGATGAGGATGAGGGTGAGGTCGAGCGAGTTATCCCCGCCGGAGCGGCTGGGGCGATGCTCGCCGGAGCCGCCCCCTCCGCCCCCCGCTCCCGTGCCCGCGGCCGGGCCGCCGCCGCCTCCGGACCGCTCTCCCGCGCCGTCCACCAGCACCACCTGCACGGCGGCCGTGGAGGACAGCGGCGGCTGCCCGTGGTCGCGCACCTCGATGACCAGCTCGTAGGGGCGCTGCGGGTCGCGCTTTGCCGGCACCCTGCGGGCCGTCCGCAGCTCCCCGGAGCGCCAGTCCATGCGGAACAGCCCGGCCTCGTTGCCCCGCGCGATGCTGTAGGTGAGGCGGGCGTTCTCGCCGTCGTCGGCGTCCACGGCTGCCACACGGCTGACCAGGTACCCCGGCTCGGCGCCGCGGGGCAGCGCCTCCCGCGCCGGGGTGCCGTTGCGGCCGGGCAGGGGGCTGACGATGGCGGGCGCGTTGTCGTTCTGGTCCACCACGATGATGTGCACGGTGGCGTTGCCGGCCAGCGGCTGCGGCTCCTCGCCCGCGTCGCGGGCCTCCACCTGGAAGCTGAACTCCTTGAGCTGCTCGTAGTCGAAGGAGCGGAGCGCGTAGAGAAAGCCGTTCTCGGAGTTGATGGAGACGTAGGTGAAGACGGACATGCCCTGGATCTGGCTCTCCAGGATGGAGTAGGCGAGGCGGGCGTTGGCGCCCTGGTCGCGGTCGGTGGCGCTGACGGCGTAGATGTAGGCGCCGGGCACGTTGTTCTCGCTCACGTACACCTGGTACACGGGCTGGCTGAAGCGCGGCGCGTTGTCGTTCACGTCGCTCACCCGCACCTGGATGGACTTGCTGGTGCTGAGCGGCGGCTCGCCGTGGTCCCGGGCCACCACGGTCAGCGTGTAGGCGTCGCCGCCCGGCTGCTCGCGGTCCAGCGGCCCCTCGGTGACGATGGTGTAGTAGTTCTTGAAGGAGCTCTTGAGGCGGAAGGGCGCGTCGCCCTGCAGCAGCTCGCACTGCACCTGCCCGTTCTCCTCCGAGTCGCGGTCCGAGACGCTGAACAGGGCCACCACCGTGCCCGGCGCCGCCGCCTCGCTCACCGCCTCCTTGACGGTGGAGAAGCTGATCTCGGGCGCGTTGTCGTTGGCGTCCAGCACCCGCACCAGCACCTTGCAGTGGGCCGGCACGGCGTTGGGCCCCAGGTCCTTGGCTTGGACGTACACCTGGTACACGCTGCTCTCCTCGTAGTCCAGCTCGCCGCTCACCTCCAGCCGCCCGGTGCGCGGCGCGATGCCGAAGAGCTCCCGGGCGCGGGCCGAGATGTGGCTGCTGAAGGAGTAGATGATCTCGCCGTTCTGCCCCTCGTCGGGGTCCGTGGCGTTGAGCTGCAGCACCAGGGTGCCCGGCGGCGAGTTCTCCGGCAGCGACACGGTGTAGACGGGCTGCTCGAAGGCGGGCACGTTGTCGTTGGAGTCCAGCACCCTGACGGTGAGCAGGGCGGTGCCGGTGCGCTGCTGGGGCTGCCCGCCGTCCACCGCCGTCAGCACGTAGCGGTGCACCGCCTGCTGCTCCCGGTCCAGCGGCTGGTCCAGCACCAGCTCGGCGAAGCGGTTCCCGTCGCCCTGCGTCTGCACGTCGAGCGAGAAGTAGCTGTTGGGGGTGATCTCGTAGGTGCGCAGCGAGTTGGTGCCCACGTCGGGGTCGAAGGCGCTCTCCAGCGGGAAGCGGGTGCCCGGCGTGGCGCTCTCCGAGATCTCCACGGTGAGGTCGGGCTCCGGGAAGGAGGGCGGGTTGTCGTTGATGTCCAGCACCTCGATCTCCACCCGGAACAGCTCCAGGGGGTTCTCCAGGAAGACCTCCAGGTGCAGCAGGCAGGAGGGGCTCTGCTTGCAGATCTGCTCCCGGTCGATTTTCTCGTTCACGTAGAGCACCCCGGTTTCTAGGTCAAGCTCCAGGTAAGGGCTGCGGGAGTTGGGCGCCGTCTGGAAGCGCCGAGCCGAAAGTTTTGTAATGTCCAAGCCCAGGTCCTCGGCGATATTCCCCACGAACGTGCCATGCTCCTGTTCTTCCTGCACCGTGTAATGGAGCTGGCAAAAGGCCCCCTCCACCATCCAGAGCAAGGCAAAGAGGAATAGCACAATCATCTCCAAACGGGGAAAGAGATTCCCCCCTCCCCGACACCACCGCTTGCCTCCTCTTCCAAAAGCCACCACCACCTCCTGCTCCTCCGAAAATACACACTACAGTGTGTCTGTGTGCGTCTGTGTGTGCGCGCCTGCAAGCGTGTGGAGAGAGAGAGGGATCGGGGGAGGAGGGGGGAAGAGGTTGATTTGGGGGGT
>VZTJ01001237.1:374182-481542 GCA_013397795.1 Orthonyx spaldingii
CCGGCCCTGCCTCCCCCCGCCGCCCAGCCCTGCTACGCGGCCGGGAGGGGGGCACAGGGAAGCGGCAGCCGGCGCAGCGGGCAGGGAGATGCCCCCTCTCCCCCAAGTTGCATCCTGTCCTCCCCTTCAGGGCGGCCCCCTACCCGCCCCTGGGCTCTGTGGCAGCGCGGGGCGCGGTCGGCGGGGCGATTCCGGTGGGTGTTTCCCAGGAAAATAGAAAAATTTCGTCAGCATCCCCCGGCTGCTCCCGTTGCCCGTTGGATGCGGACGGGGACCTCGCTGCCTTCCCTTTCCGTGCAGAAGGGCCGCCGCTCCCCTGCCCGCCCGCCGCCGCCAGCTCCGGGCGCGGACAGCGGAGATCGCGGCTCTCCTGCCTGGGGGGCCGGGGGATGCCAACGGGGAAGCGGGCGCTGCCCGGCACTGAACGCGACCCGGGGCAGCCCGGCTCTAGCCCTTCTCTCCCCACCGCCAGAGCGGCCACCTCTCCTGCCTTCGAGGAAGGCGGGCAACCCGGGCGCGGCGGGCGAAACGCGGGAGATCGAGCTCGTCCGTGTCACGGGAAGCCCCGGAGGTAGTGGGGGGGGGACGCATCCCCGGGCTCGGGGCGCTCCCCACGCGCGCCCGAGGCGCGACACTCACGCCAGGCTTCTGCAGAGACGGCGTGATCCGGGGGGCAGCGGCAGCCGCGCGGGAACACACGCATGTTTATATCCAAACACGTATTTATATCCACACACGTGTACAGGCGCGGCGGGAGCCGCACCCCGCCCTCCCCGCGGCGCAGCCCCGGGGGCCCGCAGCCCGGGGAACCGCTCTGCCCCCGCGATTCCAAAGCGCAGCCGGGTCTCCATTTTGGGTCTCCGAGCAGCGCCTGGGAAAGCGGCTGGGATCCGCGGCCGCCCTGCCGCTAATGCCGAGTGACAAATCGCACTTAGGCGATACATGAACGAGAAAATGATTTATGGATTTTCACGACGGTCTGAGCCGATGAAGGCGACATGAATTATCCATCCTAATGTGCAATATATCATTTTCTAATAACACTGGGTTGGCCCTAACGCTGTGTGCTGCTCCCTTCGATAGCAGGTATCGATTCGACACAGTCCGAGCGCTGCCTTTCCACCGGACACGTACCTCCTGCAGCACCAGCTGAGATCTGTGTATTTACCTCTTCCTAAAGCCCAGGGCTGTGGACAGACCCCTGACACTGTGGCCTTTAGTTTTTCCATCTGTCGTCATTTAATTTGGCAATTCCTTTGTCGAATGAAGGCTAATCTTTCGTATCACTGCATTTCACTCTGTGCTGTGATTTGGAGAAGGAAAGAGACGATGCCAGGTTTGTAAATTCTCCGTGCTGAAGGGGATGGCACCTTGGTAAGTCAAACCTTTCCCCCCTGCCAAAATCCTCCTTGGCACCACAAGTACAAGGGGGCACTTTCTAGCAAGGAGAACAGATGCTAAATCGTACTTCTGCTCACACAGAACTTCCCTGGCACCTCCATTTACCAAATCTCACATATTATCTTAAAGATAAAAAATTTTGCATTTAACTCATACACGCTAGGGGAGTGAATCAGCAACACACAAAACTGAATGCATGTGCATAAAACGGGGAAGAGCTGCCAGCTCTGGAGGGTGCTCAGCCCCAGGTCCAGCCTGTGCTAGTGCCCCAAGGCCAGGGCATCCCCTCTCCCCCAGACAAGTTCTTTTTGCCCTTCATCACAGTGAAGTCATAGTGACACAAGCTATGGATAATCCCAATTATTTATCTAAATGGTTCCAAGTTTAAAATATCACTTTCACATTAAGGAGAAACAAGTCCTGTCCTTCCATGAGACAAGTATAAAACAGAGATGGGGAAGATGGAGGTAAATGACTAATGTATTCCTTTGGGGTGGGAGGTTACATAAGTGACTACTGGGAAAGAGGTGAGGAAATGCTTCATTTCTCCTTAGCCAAGTGTAGTGTTTCCATTGCTCAGACATGAAAGAAGTCACATGAGCAAGGAAACATCCAAATTGCTGTGTTCTGGATCAAACATTCACTATCCTAACCTGCACAATCATATTTTAGGGTGTATAAAGCTAATCTTCATTGTTTAGTTGAGTCACCAAAATGATCTTCTGGTTCTGTTTTTGGTATCAGTTTCAGGCTGAGGAACATTGTGGCCTCTTTACTGTCTGGATGCTAAAAACACATTGAGAATTGGTCTCCCCCCTCCCTCAAAGCTCCTAGGTTGTCATTACTTGTTTTAATATTAATTATCTTGGTTCAAAAAAAAATTAACAAAACCCACCCAAGGTTCTCCCTCAAGAAAATAACAGCTCATGGTGCAGGAAAGATTACTGGAATCAATGATTGGATTAGGATTGTAAGTAAAAAGCAAAAGATATCATGCTCAGAAAAAGCCTGATTCCTAAGAGGAAAGTGTATATGTATTACTGATGGGGCCATAGGATGAAATCCTGCTTCAAAGCGAAGTCGATACAGAATAATTTCACAAATTAACTAGGAGGCCCGATTAAGGTTATTTGTATCAGAGGGGAAGGTTCGCTGCCACCACTCCCTCAATGGATTTCTCTCTTAATTGCCAATGAGGAGACAAAACAGGAAGGCTAGACAATTTGGCTAATCAATAAAAAAAGTCTGTCTTCATGTTTGCCTGAGGAGCATTCTGTATGTCAGATCGATGTAGAAGCCACCAAAGTTCTTGCAGAGGTCACCAGTGATTAAGACATTTTCTGATGGCTTTTAACCAACCCCAGAGACAAGCATCTGCCACAAGGTTGAAGATATAAGCAGAACTAGAGATACGACATTAATCATCACCTTCACACTTACGGGAGTGCTCCTGGTGAGAAAAACAACTCGTCGTATCTATGACCTTAGACAGCTGTTTTAATAAGCGACGATAAAGTATGACTTCATTACATGCTCTGTACTCCACCAGTGATCAGATATGATGGAGCCTCTCCAGAAGGTGCCACAAGTCTGGAAGAGAATTACAGTGGATGTATCCTATAGGAATTTCTTAAGGTTGTCTTCTGCCTCCTTTTCTTCACCCCCAAACATTCAATACACATTTCAGGGAGACTGCTCGAGCAGCAAGAAGCTGTTCAGTGTGAACAGTAGATTGGTACAGTCTACTGCTATTATCCCACCTTCTCCAGCTTTCAGAGTCTATCATAATGTTTATCACAAAAAGAAAAGAAACATCCCAGCCTGTTTCAATGACTTGTGATTTTAGCTGATTCAAGTCTGCATTGAAATAAATAGAAGAAAACTATTTTTTCCACAGTTAAGCTCTGAACATTTTCTATCAGTCAGGCCTTTTACAGTGTCCAGATCACAGCAGCCAAGGTCCTGGCCACTTCAAAACACTTGTTTCTATATGCATGGCTTTACACTAACATTTGGCCTGATTCCTATAAGCTTGTCTCATGTCCCATTACTATTAATGTAATAATTAGTCACAGATCTGACAACCTTTAACTTCACTTTTATTGTCATGCTGCAGATACATTATAAACAAATGAAAGTGACTTTATACAAGGTGATCAGTCAAAAATACTGATTTTATCTGTTTACTTGCAGACAAGAGGTGATGTATCTAACATCACAGAAGTTATTTCTTAACAAAACACTCTTCAATAAGCCAAATTACTTATTAGCTAGAATTTTCAGAAAGATTGTTTACTCCATAAATGGAAACCTGACACTGAATCAGATGAAAAGCAGAATATGATCACATTGATCAGGACAGGCATCATTAAGACACTATTTTCTCTCTAAATTTCTTTTTTTATGGTATGGCTCAATCAGCTGCACCCATTTCTTTGAACTTCATCAAAATACAGTTGACCTGTATCTGAATTCAACCAATGCTGCTAAGCTTGAATGATTACCAGAGCAAATGAGGACAAAACTACACTGGAAAACTCCACTTGTTTGAGACTCTCTTAAGCTTCTTATAATACACTCAAAGCCATAGGTAGATGTAGTTGCTCTTGATAAAGAAAATTGCACTGCTGATTTTCTTTTCAGCAGCAAGTTCAAACCTTGAACTAAAGCACCATTTGTTTTGAGGTTCAGCTTGAAAGCAGTAGTTCAAACATAAAACTTCTATTCTTAGACATAATACTGTATGTCTAATGCTTGGCAGAATAAATACAAAAAAGCCCTAAACTCTAGATTGTTTGCCCAGAAGAATTTGCATTCTTTGGCCTCAGTGTTCCATGTATATATAATTTCCAGCATAATTCTATTATCTGAGTCATCGTGCCCACTACGTAGCAGCTAACAATAGCACCAGCTAGGAAGGAAAATGAAAAAGATGGCAAAAGAGATGTTCTAATTATGTAGTCAATTAGGAAGAGTGTGCACATCTGTATTTTTGTACCTGTTCTGGGTGGAGCTACTTCCACTACCAATATTTGAGACTGTATTTTTTGAGTCTTCCCTTAGTAAGACTCTATACTCAGGTGCTTGCTTTTTCATAGACTTACCCACCTCAATTTCAGTATTGAGGAAATTCCACTTGAAAAGCAGTTTAGTCACTTATGAGGCAATGACCACTTCTTTTATTTTTTTGTCTATGCTAAAAAAATGGCAACATTCAGTTCAAAATCTTACCACCTCCACATTTTGGAATAGTGACTTTAGCAGATGGAGGTCTCAGGAGTACTTGTTGCCGTTCTCAGGAAGATACACCAAGGGGATAAGTCCTTGAAACTTGTTCCACAGAAGCTGTTCCTTGAAACACTTCCGCACTCTCAGAAATTTTAAGTTGGTCTTTCAAAAATCTGTGCACCTCTTCTCACAACTACTTAGTGGCTGGACTGCATGACAGAAACTGTGAAAGGTTGTATATTCCACACAACTGCTCTGGAGGATGAACACAGTTTTTCTCAGAATAATTATTTCCAAGGTTCTGCAGGCTCCTCTGTAGAGCTGGATGTAGAACTGAAGCATGAGCACACTTACCCATACACATGCTGCTCTCAGTAGTGGTAAGGAAGCAGGAGAAAGTGGAAAAGGAAAAGCATCTGTATAGAACAACACAGAACAGCTGAAAAAGGTGGTCACAATTACTAAAGGGTAGGGAAATGGCTATAAAAGTATAAGTGCAGCAAAACAAATGGTAAGAGAAAAATTTTGAAAAACCATTTGGGCTTAAAAGCCAAAGCAATCAGTCTGTAACCACAAAGCTAAATATCCTATCAGACTTTTCATCAGCTTCCTAAGTTCCTGCAGCTAACACCAACGCTAAATATACTATCAGACTTTTCAGCAGCTTCCTAAATTCCTTCAGCCTAACAACAACACAACTTAGTTTCCTTTCCCTTTTTGTTAACAGGCTTTACATATGCATATGGAAAAGCTCCTAACTGTGAGCTGTTACTTAATTAGGTGAAGTAGGAGTAGTCTGTGCTATAGATTTCAGTGGTCCACACTCTATTCATTATGCAGGTTGGGGCCTGGTGTTGCTACAATTACAGTTTTTCAATTAAAAATCAAATCAGAAGATTGTCTCGCTCACCAGAAGTCGGTGCAGCAGTGGGATTTCCAGAGGCTGAGCCAGCCTGGCTACTGCTGCCTCTCAGAGCTGCAAGGTTGCTCTGATCAGCAGGATCTCACAGCTACAGGGCACAGGGACAATACACCTCACTCAGCAAAACTTTGGAAACCTGATTAGCAAAGTATGCAAGTTGCATAAGCAGACTTAAGAAATGTTGGATTTCAAAGTTCCTGATGTTGTTGCTTCTCATGAGCCTGTAAATCATGGTGATCTCTTGCAGAAAGATCCCTCTCTGCTGCCTGTCAGTCCTGCAGTTTGTGCATTGGAATGAGGGACTCAAAAGGTACCCAATTCTTATTCTGGGACAAGATCTTCTCCAAGAAAGCTGTTGTTGTTTGATCAGTGCACACCGTGAGCAGTGCTGCTGATGCTGAATCAGAGCTGGTTCATACCTGCAGCACTTTGGCTTCTGTTACAGTATACAGTGCAGCAGGAAGGAAAGGTCCTGTAGCTCTTGTGTGTTAACATATGTAACATATGTCCCAATTCCTTGGTTTTAAGAAAGGCTATACAATGTTGCCAAATGTATTTTGCCATGAATGCATGAATACTTGCGAAGCACTTGGGTATGGTGGGAAGAGCTCTGGAGGTGATTATGATTTTAGAGGAAGTGGAGGGTTGGCACAATATGCTCTGAAGAACTCTGCAGCCACATGTGACTGTCTCCTAACATGCCCACAACAAGCTGCTGAATCACACCTGCTTCCTTTAATGCTGGTGTTTTCTCATTTTGCAGGCTTTGCTATGCAAACCTGTTTGAAGTAACACAAGCATATACAATCATATGCATATGCTTTCATGTAATTACATGAACCTTGATGTTGAGCTCGGAGAGAAATGATAGTTCTGCAAGATGTGCAAGGTGGGGGGAGAGGGGAATGTAGCTGCAACCAAGTTCAGCAGGAGCAATGGCCAGTACAAACCCGATCCTCCCTCTAACGAGAGCCTTTTAATTCAATGCGCTTCTAAGCTCTCGGGAGAGGCTGATCAGCTCAGCCACTCGAGGCAGCAAAATGTTACCCCCATGACCGGCAGGGTCACCCTGCTCAGCACAGAGCTGGATCCCTTCCGTGGCTGCTCCTCCCGGCTGGCAAGGAGCGGTGCAGGGCACGGCTGCCGCAGGGAGAGAGAGCATCCTTCCCCTAAGAGCAGCCTTTCGCGCTCACGGAGAGCTGCGAGCTGCAGCAGCTGCTGCTGAAGAAGGGATGGTCCGGCAAATCCTGCAGCTGTGGGAGGCAGCAGCTGGATTGCAAACAAGCCGTGCAATGTCCACGCAAAAAAAAAGAGGAGCTGTGCTTATTACGAGTGGGAGTAGCCATGCAGCGTGCTGCCGTGCAGCAATCTGCACTGCTGTGCAGTCACGAGGGGAGAGTCTGTCTCCAGAAGGCAGAGAGCTGACTTAAAGAAGTAATCGGATGGGGAAAATATCACATGGGTGCTGCGATAGCTCTGTGTGAGCTAAGCACGAAAGTAAAGAGATTAGCAGGAAAGGGAGGGAAAAGGAAGTGAAGACAGGAAAGACTCAAGTTGTGGGAAGTGTTAAATAGAAGAATGAGCCACGTAAATGTGATTTAGGGTAGAGTGGGAAGATGTCAGAAATGTTGTAGGAAGGCTTGGATTTTCTTAGCTCTGAAAAGCATTTGAGAGTTTGCTGGCTTTCAGTGCTTCTCTTAGATTTCCCTGTAATTGGGGGAAACCTGGTGAAAGGGGATCATTGCTTCCTGTAAAAGGCAATGTCAAGAGCAGAGTGGGAATATTTTGGAAGAACTTACTGCTATTACTGGTAGTGCCCTACTGCTGGCTTTAACTGGAAAAGCTTCTCCTGGAAGAATGTATTAGGAAGTTGTCTGCAGCTCTCCCTTGCTGCTGTAATGCTGGGCAGTAGGGATCTGGGGAGCACTTGTGTCCCCCAGTTTCCACCATTCTGTAGTTTCTAAGAAGCTGAAGTTGACCAGGAAATGAGGTTATAACATTCAGTTTGCTGGAAATAAAGGATGTAGACATTTGACCCTTTGCTGTATTTTGCTCAGTACAGAAAGGAACAAAAGCACAATTAGAAAGGAAGAAATAGCCTTTATGGCATGACCAAAGTGCTGATAAATAGCTTCAGAAATGCAGTTCTTATTGCAAGCCGAGGTAGAAAATCCAAATAATAGTTGTATACATTGATTTAACAATGTAACTATAGGCTTACAGGACAGTATTGAAGAATATTAACTGAAAATCCTTGACCAGAATTCAGAAAATTATAGCATCATCAGAAGTTCTTTATCTACAGAACTGTAATATATAAAACTATAAATTTTAATGTCCCTTTTTAGAATTTTCAGTAGGTAATAAATAAGCACCTTGTGTTATGGTCTCTGTGGGAAGAGGGAGAATAATACCTGATTGGCACTCAAAGCTGAGAAATCACAAAAAATGGGGCTAGGAAAAAAAAAAGTATATAACTGTATTTTTTTTTTCCAGCCAAAATGAGCTTTCTGGGTAATAAAGTGATACTGCAAATTTCTAGAGGTGATTGCTGTAATAAAATGGTTTCCAGAGCTTATGTGCTTTTGAGGAATGGCAGAAATTATCGTCTGATGAAGTACCAATGTTAGAAGACAGGATTGTGCTCTTGCTTTGTTAGTGGTGGTGGCTTGGAAGAACTTCTTTCCTTTTCCATGCCTCAGTTGTTATATGTGCATAACAGGCATAATATTTCTTCCCTATGAAAAAAGTGAATTAGGGCCATGGGAAAGAAGATTCCCTACAGGAATTGGACTTCATTATTGCACATGAGCCTGATCTGAGAGGGTTTCTCTTTAAGTCTGCCTTCTGAAATGAGATAGAAGCAGAAATGTGTACTTTGGGCATCCTAACAGCAGAAGTTTGGGAGATTTTTGGAGTAACTTGGTGTGGTTTGGCAGTATGAAAAATGCAGTGTTAGAGCTTCCAGTGCTGCATCAAAAATGCTGTGGCCATGCCAAAATGCAGCCTGGTATAAACACACTTGGCTTATTCAAATGTCTTCAGAATACAGAGAGAAGTTAATTTTGTAGTGACAGTTGTACTCCCTGTCCCCTGTATGCTGGATTGTAGCTGTCATCTGTCTTGAGGTGAAAGAAGTCAGTAGATGTTCCATAGTGCTTGATTTGTCTAATCTGCTAGGACTGGGACTGTCTGATAATCTGGAACCTGATGCAGCTTGTCCAGTTTGTTATTGCTGGGTGGTGAGATAGCAAGTCTATGATCTATCTATCTATTCATATACAGAAGATGCTAATCCTATCCTAGCAATCTAAAAAGCCTAGCATAAATTTATTAAAATACTTGTGAAATTAGAATAAAACTTTCCTCTGTACCATTTGGTTGCCAAGTGTGGCATTAGTCAATAATAGCTTTCAATCTGTGAGAGTGGTAAAAAAAAAAAAAATTATGAAGTGGTTTAACCTTTTTGGCTATAAAAGCATTGTGACTTTGGCATCTGTTCTAGACTTGCTTAAATCACTGTGTGGAGTTTTTGACACAGTTTTTTTTTTTGTCTTGGGGTATGATGAGCTCCTGATTGTAGCCACAGCTTTGTCCTACAAATCTTTGTGTGTTTGTCAGCCATTTGACAACCATTCTTTGATCATGTTTTCAGGGGTTTTGTTTTTCCTCTTTTTGCTTACAGGGACAATAAAAATGTATTTTCTCTGGAATTCACTGCAAAACAATAGAAGCCTTGCCTGAAACTAGGAATGGTCAGTATCCAACCAGCATACCTTTTAGCTAAAATGTTCTGGAATTATGTTCCTTGTTTTTATCATTTGATGCTATATTCTTTTTATGGCCTTGGTCTACAGTATAGGTACATGAACACACACACGTGTGTACCAGTGGGAGTAAAATTCTCAGTTACAGAAGTCTGATCCTGCATTTTATGAACATGTGAAATGATGATGGAAAGCCTGTATGTAACTGGGTTGTGGACAAAATGCAGTACTGGGACTCTGGAACCAGCAATACAGAGAACATTTTCTGGAATGATAAAGCGTGTCCCATTCTCACCCCAATTTCTGGCAAATAATTTTTGTTTCAGCATGAAGCTGAGGGATAAAATATTAGTTATTTTCACTGTGCATAATGATAAATCTCAGGATTGGAAACAACTTTTATGCCTTTTTTAATCTTCATTTCACTTCCTCAGACCAAAATTAATTTCATGATATTGTGGAGCAAATGCTGGAAATGTCCTTTTTTAAAATACATGGAAAGTAAAGTAAATAGAAAGCAAGCATGTGTTCCTTTTTATTATATTTTTATGGAGGTTATAACCAGAGTTATTTTCTTCCAGATTTAATCTGAGTTCTTATAAGCAGTTAGTCTTACAGAGTCAGTATGGACCAGATCCAAAGTTGTTCAAGTAGAATAGTGAGATTTCCAGTGATTTCAGTGTTCTTTTGATCAGGCCCTTAATCTTTTAGAAAATGTTAAGCGTAATAGGACTATTGTGTAAATGGTGCTGATGGAATTTTCTTTTGTGCCTAAAGGAGAAGAAGGTGGAGATTTACTAAGTGGTTGTCTGTAAGTATTTTTTTACTTCATTGTCATCCTGTTCCCTTTCCAGCTGTTTTTGTATATAAAAAGTCAAAGTAATTCCCTTTTTAAAGGCTCAATATTGTGTTAAGGTACTTAAAGTTTAATGTCTTTGTGTCAAAGAGCTTTTATGAAAGAAGATTTGTCCAGGCATATCCTGTAATAAACATCTGGAAACTGCAGGGGTTGGCCTATGGTGGCTATATAGCAAGAATACAGTTTAACTAGCTGGCTTTACATCAGGATTAATTTTCCTCTTGCTTTTTTTTTTTTTTTTTTTTTAATTGTTTGTTTGGGTTTTTTTTCAATTTTGTCAATTCACTTATTTATTTTTTAATCTGAATATTTATGTACTATCTTGGTCAAATGGTCTTAAATAGTCTTCTGGTTGGTAGACAGCAGAAAACTCCTCATCTTGGATTGATGCTGGGAGGGCTGTATGAAAGCAGATTACATCTCTGCGTGGTATTCACTGATTAAGTGTTTGAAGAGCAAAGTTTCTCATCTTTAAAGACAATTTCCTTTAGTACAAAATATATAGGAAAATGAGTATTTCTAATTAGTTAAAAGAAAAAGCTGCCACAGAGGTAATAGGCATCATTTGTATGTGGGCCAGAAGTTTAATTAGGATTTAGCAAAACAGAAAACAAGAGCTTTAGCCCATCTGATACAAACCAGAAGTGAAAGCCTTTAAATAGTTTGGGGCAGGGAGGGGATTTAAGGTTTTTACAAAATAGAAAGGGAAAGACAATAAATAGTTCCAGTAGTAATAATGAAGACGAGGAAAAATTGCAGAAAATAAAAGAATAAAGAAATAGAAGTTTTCAAATGTCTGAGAGGGAAAATTAGGTAAGGAAAGTTCTAGCAAATAAGAAGTAGAATATGAAGTAGTAATTCCTTCACTACATTTATAGTCCTGTGAATGAACAAGCAAAACCAAAATCCATATTTTGGATGCAATGATGCTGCAGGGTAATGATCTGTAATGGCAGGAGTCACCATCAAAGTTCTCAGATGACAATAGGAGGCTTTAGAAAATAATTTTAAGTGTATGACTTAATCGGCAATTCTTAGAGAATTATTATCGCTGGCAGTCCAGGAACAGATTAATTGAGTGGACGTGCAGAAATAGAGTTATCATCTCCCCAATTTAGCTGCACTTACCTAAAGTACAGTTTGATTATTCCAGACAAAATGGGGCTAGGTCAGTCAGGGTGGAAATGAGTGGAGTGAGTCAGCCCTGGGGCGGAGGCACAAACCTGGATTCAGTCTTTTGAGCAATGGAAACAGCATTTCCATGTGCCACCAGTGCTTGCTGGGGTGACACCAAAGAAGGTTTACCAGAAGCAAGGCACTGCCAGGAGAACCATGGAGATGATGTTGACCAAGGACCCAGAGGAAGGTGGTTACCTCAGGACCTCATCATCTCTCAGAATTCCCCTGTGACTATTCCTCTCAGGCCTTCCAGCAAAAGGAAGATTTTAATTGCTTTGAGGAAGAAGGAGAAAAATAAAGATGGAAATGAGAAATGCAAGTGCTTACAGATACTTGCAGGTATTCACTGTAAGTGGCTTTGTTCAAAAAGTCCTCAGCTCTGTTTGAGTCTGAAGGAGGAAAAAAATTTGCTTCTCGGGCATCTAAAACTAATTTTGTTCTCACTGGTGTGAGAAGCTAAATTGTGATACTTATGAAACTATTTCATTTTAATTGTGTATGTTAAAATATGTTTAGCATACAGGATGGTCTAGATTTAGTGCTTGGAAGTTTTATTTTATTGCTCTGTGTATTTCACCTGTACTTCCAATCTGTAAAACACACATCTTATGAAGCTGCAAGCAAAGTGTCATTGTATTTCTCTGCTGTGTCACCTCTGTTTTTTTCTGAAGAGGAATGCCTTAAGAGGCCATGCTTTCTAAGCCCATAGACTTAATAGCCCAAACTACTAATAAATGCCAACTAATATTAATTACGGTGTCGGTGTGTGGTTCAGATTAAGAACAGCAGGATTACTTCTAGAATCAGAATGAATGCAGAGTGGTTGCAGCAATATGAGCAGGTAGCAGGTCTTCCCAAGTAGGGGTAATCTAGAAATAAAATTTCTCAGACCAGAACCATGCAGACTTGTGCATTTTGAAGTCAATCAGTGCTCACATGGTGCCTCTCCTCCCATCATCAAGCTTTTAACAGGAAAGAGTGCAGGGAAAACCCATGCACAGGCATCATCTAAGCTTGTGTTGTTTACCCTATGCAACCTATGGAATCATGCTTTCATTTGTATGGACTCTGGTCCATAGTGGGAGAAGACTGCAAGAGACATTAACAATGCCCTTCTCCCTTTCTCCCAGCGAAATTCAGATGGGATTATGGGAGTGCTTGGGTGAATTCACTGCCCGGAGCACATGTGGAGTTGGGATCCCTTGTCCCTTCTCTCCCCTTCTGTTTTATTGATGTCCTTCTTAAGGAATTTTCTTTTTCCTTCCTACTTTCCAAATGTGATTGTTCCACCATTTTATTATGTACAGAGGTGACTTCAGACTTCCATGGTTTGTGTTCTCCTCTCTTTGCTGGCTTGACAGGTCATATGGAACCTACTTGTCTGTCGCTGGCCGCTTTGCCGCCCGGCTGGCCAAAGGCCTGCAAATGTCCTCGTGTGCCCGGATCTCGCGTGTCGCAAGAGCGTGTGCAGCGACAAGGCTGTGCCTTTATATTTCGCGCGGCAGCTCCGAGGCTGTTCAAAGCCCAGGCTGGGGCTAGCAGCAGCAGATGGTGAGAATGCGACGCAGAGACAACAAAAGGATTAGGAGGACTCGCCCGTGGTGTAAATCCAAGCGTTTATTCCCTGCCCCGGGGGGGGCAGGGGCTCACCGCAGGGACGGGAGCGACAAGACGAGACGAGCGATAAAACAACTGTTGCACCAGGTTTTAAGGGGGGGGGAAAAGGGGAGGAACAAGGGACAGGACAAATGGGGTACATGACGGGAGATGACAGTATCCAATAAGCAGCAGACGTAGGAGGGACATATGTAAATAAGCCAATGGGAAGAACAGAACTTCAGAACATTCTAGTTTGGTATGAATCATAAACCAACTATATGAACATCTAAACCATCTACGAGGAGAGAGGGGAGGGGGCGGTACCTAGCTGTACAGCAGCCCACGGCAGGAGACTGCCTCAACTTGCCTACCTCTCAGAGCTCACTGTCCCAAGAGGTGTCATCTACCCAATCCGAAACCCCCACAGAAAAGGCAGGTTGAGCTGCAGCCTCGAATGCCACGGGTGACCCAGCTGGCAGCTCCACCACCGGCTGGGTGACCGCTACACTTGTCCTCACTTAAATCAAGTGTCCCACGTTAGCCAGCAGGGAATAGGCCTTGAGCCCTCTACCACAGACTTCCAGGTGCTAGACCAGACATAATACATGCCTCAGATTTGATGACTCCAAGTATTTTAATTACATGGATATATGCTGTAGGATCAAATTCTTCAGAGAATTTCATACATAAAATCAATTGATTTGGACAATTATTTTCATTAATGAAGAAAAAAAATCTAAAACACTTGTTTGAAACTGACTGAAATGAAGTTTAGTTCTGTTTTTCATAGTTCCTGCAGTTATGTGAAATAGTGGAGTTCAGTTTAATTGACAATGCAGAATGTGTTTGCACGTTGCTAATTTCAAAATCCAAGGCTTAAAGGTAGAATTTGAATGACATAAATAGACAAATACAAATTTTTTACATACACTAAACTTTTCACTTGCTATGATGCTAATGCTTAGATACCTTATTTAATGATAGTTAATACAGTGATACTGATTTTGTCCCTGCTGTGTTCATTATTAACTCCAGAAGGAAATGGAAATTTTATTAGACTCAGTACGGGATATTAATACTGTGCCTGACTATGTTTTGAGAAAAATGAAGAAGGAGCCTGCAAATATTTGTAAGTTAATTGCCTGACTTGGAAACCACTAATGTACATGAATAACATTTACTCACAGAGATTGTCTCAGTGAATTCAAAATCTGTCCAATTTTTCCAGTAGTTGTTGAATAAGGCCATAAATCACAACTTTATGGAAAGTTTAAGAAATGTTAATGAGAAGGCACCCTCAAGGTATTATGGAAACTTAAGAAGTTTTCATGAACAGTATTTTAAAGTCATACATAATTAAATACAGGAACTGGTCAATGTTTAGAAATAAAGAACAAGAAGTTAAGCTTAGTTTGCCTATATTAAAAAAAATAAATCTGGAGTGGCAATCAGCTGGTGGTAGCTATTTATATTCTACCTGACAACAACAGCCACCATGTCCATGTTCCTTCAAACCTGGTACACCATACTCAGTGGCTGAGTTATACATGCCTGCACATGGGTTTGCATTTATTTTTGTGGCTGGCCAGTGTTGCAGCAGAATCAGTGGGTGGGCAAGCACCTGAGCCATGAAGGGTCCTGGCACTCTGCTTTCACAAGGGAAGCAATGTGGGGACAAATGTTCATGGGGCCTCTCTTATGGCTGAGTGAAGATGTTATGATGGCTCCCCAGGGTTTCAGCTGTTTATCTGAACAGTGAGTAGTGATAATCTCACTAGACTGAGTAGGAGAAAATGACAAGCTGATGGCCAAACAAAATTCCTGTCTCAGAGAAGGCAACTTCTTATATCACCTGCACATGGTTATCAGTCTCTGTCTGGGATGGATAATTTGGGTGCATATAGCCAGGTGCAAAGAATCTCTGCAAGCTGGGTGGAGAGTTTGGGAAGCCAATAGTCATGTCCAGGGGAGTCTGTGCATCGGAGGATGCAGCTGCAAGGCACATAGTGTCTTGCCTATGTGCACTTGCAGTCATTTGTGGATCCTGGTGTAGTGAAAGAGGTGCATCCCAGTTACCCTAGGGAATAGGAGGGGATGAATGTTGTCCTTTGAGCCAAAATGTGGGGTTAATTTCTCTTATGACCTGGGGTGGACCTCTCCAGCCCCATTCTAATTGTGCAAAGCCTTTCAGCACTAATGCACGTTGTACCCCAGGTTCCAGGAGTTTCTGTGTGGCCAGCTGGGGAGGCTGAGTTGGGATGTGCAGGTAGGACCATCAGTGCAGCAGCCTGGGGTGCCCTGCTGATGCTGGAGCCAAACGTGGGTGAGGCTGTGTGGTGGCAGGTTCCGTGCAGGCCTGTGTTCCATGGCATGATGTCATAGTGGGACACCCACGGAGATGGCTCCTGCTCCACACAGTGTCCCTGGATCATGGTCTCTGGAGAGGCCTGGGTGACACCAGGACTGCTGTCACCAGCACTCAGCTCTGCAGGAGCTGTCCTGCTGCCAGGAGGTGGAAGGAGGCTGTGGCAGAGCATTGGAGACACCGCTTGAGAAGTGTTGAGGGGGAGGAGAGGAGCAGAGAGTTTTTGCAGCAGGAAAAGCACCTCTTCCCCAGCTGTTGCAGTGCAGGGGGGCAAAGATGCAGAAGTACCTGCTCTATAATGCTGTGGAGCCAGAGGAGCTCCCAACCCTCAGGGAGCTCAGCACCATGGGTAAGGCCCCAGGGGTCCCTTGCAGGAGCACTGTCAGTGCCAGGATTGCATGGAGACAGCTGTGGAAGCCCGAGGCTGGGGCCATAGGTGGGACCCTTCTGGAAGGCACAGAGTGCTGCAAGGACAGCCCGGCCTTGTTGTGCCTTGGAGCTCAAAGGCGGCTTTGGTAGCTGTGATGTCCCATCCTCAAGGGGAAGGGAGCACCTAAGATTCATAGATGCTTGTGGTAGAAGTGATGCTTAAAGATCACTTGCTTTTCATATATTTTTCATATATTTGTAGCTCTATAGATTACTATTACATAGTTATATAGCCCCTAGTATTTTTCCTACCCTTTCTCTGAGATTTTAGAGTAATAAATTAACCTTCTAATACATTCCTGAAATACTGTCTAGTCTTATTTTCAAGAAGAGAACCTAGAAATACATTTTTGTTTTCCAATCAGAATCTGAGAAGACACAACAAGAAGTGGAGCAAAGAAGCCCTGGACCAACTCCAGTGGGGCAGCACCCGGGGAAAAATTACCTAACCAACTGCTCTTCTAATTGGGCAATGTTTGTTAGATATGATGATTTGTTAAACTTATGAAATTGTAGAAATCCAATGCCGGGTGTGCCCATGACCACTGGGACACCTGGAAGCTTCCAAATAAAGGCCTGCTTTTTAATTTTACTATTCTACCACTGTTGCAAGGGTTTTTTTCTCTTTTGGTATCAGGCAACAGAAGGGAACAATAAAAATCAGAGGGTCCACAAAAACTCACCGAGTTTTATTAAAAAATTACACAGTTGGCATGGAAATTTCTATGTTAGTCCTTGTCTTACTACTATGTAAGCACATGGATATAAGTCCAGGCTTGGTAGGGGTACCTTTTTATTGATAGGTTTCTTGCTTTTTACACAAATTAGTTATTATGTACAGGCCATTCTTTCACACCTTTCAGGAAATGGGTCAGAGGGCTTTGTGGGTCTTTGGTGGTCTACAATCCATGCCCACTTTTTGACCTCGTTTCTGCTCTTGAGCTATACTGTGTTGTGCCTATCTCCAGGATCTAGAACAAGGATGTTTGTCCCAGAAAAGTGCTGTTCTACTTTCTGCAGCCTCATGTTGTCCTTTCCCACAGTGTGTTAATACCAACAATCCTTGGTTATTGCCCACAGTCATTGTCTGTTATTACCAACAACCCTTGGTTAGCTCCACAGCCATGTGGCTACAGAAGTTTTAGACATATCTGGGAATCTACAGGAGCCCAGGCCTCCAGGCACTGGCAGCATCTAAAAGTGGAAATCCCCTTCACCAAACTACAGCCTGCCTTTCCTCTCCAGGCCTATCTTGGATACAGGGCGGGCTTTGAGCCTCGGGGCAGTCAAGAACACATCTGGGCAGCCCCATCAGTGAGATGGGGGATCAGCTTATTCAGGGCAAAGGGGGCCTGAGAGCACTCCACTGTCACCTGCATGGGTAGGGGCACGGGGGATGGGGGCCTACGCTGACTTCAGAACATGGTATGGCTTTCCTTTGCTTTACAGAAATCTGCAAAATTTGGTCTGGAATGTCTCGGCACATCTACAAACAGCTCTTGCAGAAGAGGGTGAGTCTTGCCTCCTTCATGTGCCTCATCCTGCCCCTCTGGGACTCCAGAGCAAGGCCCAAAGTGCCATCCCCAGGACTATGCAAGTCATCTGGCAGCCTCCTTACCTTTGGGCAGCCCTGCCAATACATCCTCTTGCTTGTGTTTTCAGGCAGTGGAGATTGGAGTTGGGACATTTGCAGTTCTCCCAGGGCATGCCAGTGTGAAAGAGGGCAAGGTTTTGCCTGTTGAGAGACCTATGTTCATTCTGAGCAAGCCTCTGAAGATGTTTTACAACCTTGAGTGTGATGAGACCACAATTCCTGGTAAGAAGATGTGATCCTTTCCCTACACAGCCCTTGCATTTTGGCTTGGTGCCAACATCTCTGATATGGCAAACAAAGGCTCTTCCAACCTGGAGAGTGCTGAGTGTGGGCACAGGTGTGGTAGCCCAGCACCCTGCCCCTCTCTGAGGAGCCAGCCTCATCTGCTCAGCTTCCCTATGCTCCAGCTGGTTGCTCACAGCAGGAGGAAAAGCTTTGCTTGGCCTTTCCCGTCCATTGTGTCCATTCTGGGGATGTGGCTGAAGCTGAAGGGAGCGCTGCCTGGCAGTGTTGCCCAAGGGCTGGGCGCTGATGGCCTCTAGTTTCTGAGCTGGCTGAACTGTGGTGGGAGAAACACTTACTTTGTGCTTGTTTGCTGGAAGAGACACCTGTTGTTCAGCCTGACTTTGAGGAGATTGCTGAATACACCCACTTTCGCCACGAAATTGTGGAGCAGTGTGTACAGGAGACCCTGCTTTGCTTTGCTGGGGCCCTCCGAGACAACAAAGAGGTGGAATTCTCATTCAGGGGCATCGGTATCCTAGCTGTACGAATGAAAGTGGTCATCATGACCTTCTTTGATGGCTGCCTGCTGGAGCTGGATACAACAGGAAACATGCTGAAAGCCCTTCTTGAGGTGAGCTTGTCATTTCTGTGGGATTCCTCCTTGTGGCTCTGTGGTATTGTGCTGTCAAAACTTTCCAGCTGCCTTCTCTGGGCTGCTGTTACCTGCCTCACCACCCAGCCTAGGCACACTCCCAATGAGCTAGTCCAAGTCTCGGGAGTGCCTCAGCCCCTTTCAAGGAGGGCTAATGACATCAATGGAAAAGGTTGTGTGAGGCTTTCTGAGAGGCAGCCTTTGTGTCTTTAAGCACCAAGGTGGTTTGCCGCCATCCTGAGCAACCAGCACATATTCTGGATGTCTGCTGACCTACTGCTGTTCCCTTCCAGGATCCCAACATGATGAGCCTTGTTGCTTTTCCAGGCCAAAATGATTTTAATCGAGTCAGTCGAGACGAGGTTGTCATACTGCCAAGGTGAGCAGGATGGCTGCTACAGCCCCCTCAGCTCGTCGAGCAGCTGCTCAGCCACTGTTTTGGGGGTACCCTCCTGAGGAGGCTTCTTTCCAGCCAAACTTGGGCAAGAGCAGCCACTTTGCCACAGAGCTACCCTCTCCTGACTTGGAGATTGCAAATGAAGTGGCCATTCTGCTTTCAGTGTGCCCTGAGAAAGGGGACAGTGTCTGTGCAGGCACATGCACTGTGTCCTCCAAGGGCTAGGCAGTGGCCCCCAAAGATGTGTGCCAGCATCTTATAATGGCCAGCCTCCAAGAGAGCCTGTTGCCTCAGCTTTAATCAGCTGGTGCCTTCTTGTTTCCAGTCTTGTAGCTGAGACCCCGCACCAGCCATTGGCCCCTCTGATTTCCCTGAAGCCTAGAAGAGAGTCGGCGCCTTGGGGTGGGGGTTCCCGCAGAGGTATGTCCCAGCTGGGTGCTGGCAGGGGACTGTGGGTGCAGAGGTCTGAGGTCACTGTGGGGTGACCTATTCTGGAAGAGGCTTTGAGCTGTGGGTAGCTCCTACAACCCAATTTCCCCAACAGGCCCCTGGAATTTCCCAGTACCTCCCAGCTCTTCCCACTGGTGGGTCCCTTCTGCCAGCAAAGTATAAGAGGGAGATGAGAAAATCCATGCCCTGGGGCGATAGGTGGCTTGGTGGGAATTCAGCTCTGGAGCAGATCCAGTGTGGAAAAAAGAAAGGGGCCTGCCTGAAACTGTGACTCCTAGGAGTGGCAAGGGTTGTTGGTGAGCCTTGTGTGGCATGACTGAGCAGCTCTGGCAGCCACGCTGTCCCACATGAACTTGAAGACCGTGTGCTCTTCTCTTGCCTCCCACTTCCAGTAAGTGTGCTGGATCCAGTGTTCCTGGCTCGGCGGAGGGTTTCTCAGGCCAGTCAGCAGTCAATGGACATGGATCAGGCTAGAGACAAGGAAGCTGGGCAAGGAGGGTGAGCCTTGTAGAGGAGTGGTGTGGCTGAGGGCACGCCCTCAGTATAACCTCCATTATCACCCTCATTATCACTTGTGGTAATGGGTGATGCTTCCCCTGTCTGGGGTGCATGTGCTGATACCAAATGGCACTGGAGGCCTTGTCCTGCTGGACATGTGCTCCTCCTACTGAACTGCTGGGTAGTGGCAGAGAACAGGCTGCCATCCCACAGATACAAGCTCACACTCAGCTCCCATAAGCTCAGACTTCTGGCCATCTTTTTTAGATACCTGCCTGTAATCCAGGAGAAGACCCAGATGATGCTGAAGTCCCCATCTCCACTTGAGATGGGGCTGAAAGTCTCTGCAAGTACTCTACAACCCTCAGCGGTGGTATGTACATCCTAGGGTTTTGCCAGTCCTGTGTCACGGCTCGGGCTCTGGGCCGGGGCAGGAGAGGCAGCAAGAGCTGCCCATGGTCCCAGCCCTCCTGCCCTGCCCAAGCTCAAGGTGGCTGATGCTGCATGTGTGGTGTGTACATGGCCTTCAGGGAACGCAGCCCCTCTACACTGAGAAGGAAGACAGAGAGCTCCAGCTGCTGATGGCATCCACGCACCGTGAAGTAGAAGCAGAAGTGCACCACAAATACTTTGGCAACCGATTGATCACTGAGCAAGGACAGGTATGGCATGCGCCCCACAGCCCCCAGGAAAAGGACATTTTGCCTTTCTGCTCGCTGGCAGGGGAGCAGGGAAGGTGTCCTAGCACGGCAGTAGTGCCATGGCTGGGGGCTGGACAGGGATCTTCTGCAGGAGGAACTGTCCCTAAGGCCCGAGGCTGGAGTGTGCAGCTGGCTGTGGCGTGGGCTGTTTGTTTTGTGCCATCTCTGCGAGGGCTCAGCACCACTGCCTTGGGCAGACTGAGCCAGGCCTGTGCAAGGCACACGCTTTGGCTGAAGCTTTGAGAGCAGCCTCAGCTATTGGCGGCAGCGCTTTAGGAGAGTGTGTTCTGCCTTTGCAGACCTCCTGCCCCTATGTGTTTGAGGATCCCTATCGCCCTTGCCACCTCTTGAGAAAGGCCTACGCCGAGAAGCTGAGGAAGAGCATGACAGGGCAGAGCGCCTTAGAGCATCAGGCAGAGCTTCGGCTCTCGAGGACCGTACTGGAAGAGTAAGTGAGGTGGAATGAATGAGGGCGCACAGCAGGCCCTCTAGAGCAGTGGAATGGCCTCGGCAGCACCGCCAGGAACTACCAGGTTTTGGGGTATTGGGAGCCCTTCTGCCCGGCCACAGAACTGAGGCCCTTGTTTCTGTCTCCTGTAGCAAGGGTGTGCAGACAGGTCTGCTGGAGCACTGAGGAGAAGGCCCAGGGGCTGCCAGCCCGGCCAAGAAGCTACAAGCAGTCCTGCAGAGACTATTGTCACGGCATCCATCCTTTTCAACAGAAGAGCTGCCAGGAATGGGTGGCAGGGGCAAGGACTGCCTTAGCTAAGGAGACCGTGCCAAATAAAGATTGCTGGTACCTGAGGCCCACTGGAGTGACCATGCTGATGACTTCGTTGCCTCCTTCTGTAGCCAAGGGGCAGGAGAGACCCCTGCAGATCCGTGGTCAAAGAGCAAATGAGCTGGAGGTACCTGGCCCTGCAAGCAGGCCATGGGGCTGAAAAAGTGGGAGAAAGCTTATTCATTTCAGAAAGAGAGAAACTTTTGAAAGTGCAGAAGTCCTTTTTTTGGCAAGGTAAACTACAGCATGAAGAAGAAAGCCTTGACCTGGAAGGGTAAAAGAGCACTAGCAGCAGAATATGCTGCTATGCCAGACCCAGTCAGACCCCAGGGTCTCCACTGGGATTGCTACTGCTGAATATCATCTTTAATGCCATAGCTAGTGGAATTGAGTGCAGCCTCAGCACATTTGCAGGTCTCTTGGGAGCAGGAGCCAGGCTGACAGTTTTGGAGGTAGATCTTCACTCTGTAGATTTTATTACAGGACTTATCTAGGCACTGAGCAGACAGAAAACCTTTTTTGGCTGCCTCTCCAGGTTGCCAGGCATCTCAAACAACAGTTTCCTAACTCTTCACCTGGCTGGAAGCATATTCAGAGTGGCTGCTCTATAGCCAGCAGTCTCTGATGGCATTAGCAGCTGGCTTGATAGGGAAAAAGGTGACACAGGGTTGTGGGGACAGGCTTAGGGGTTCGAAGTCACACTGCATTTTGACTGCAAACTTAGGTGATTAACTGGTTACGTGTGTTGTTCTTCAGGATTTTTTAATTACCTGGGGCACTATTTCTGTTGAGAGGCTGAGGGGAGTAGGAGGTATTGGGTAGAGGAGAACTGCTTCAGCAAACAGGAGCTCAGAAGAGGAGCAGGGGACCTAGGGAGGCGGGGACATGTTCCTAAACCAGCCCTGCCTCGCAGAGGGGGCTTGGCTCCCAGGCAGGATGCACTGGCACTGGAGGGAGGTTACTCCCTGCCCTTCCCATCCCCCAGGAGCATGAGCCGCCAGGGTGGAAGAAGAAAGCCATGACCTGTAAAAGAGTACTAGCAGCAGCAGCTCCTCAGACTCACCTTTCCTAGCTGAGAAGACTTCAGTCAGGCCAGAGCACATTCATGTCTGCAGTGAAGTACCTCCATCATCGCTGTGGTCTTCTGTGCCAGTCACAGCTGGATAAGGATAGTGTGTGAGAGACTGACAGGTTTGTGTGCAGCTAAAATGATGAATGAGGTGTAAGGGCTGGCCATTTGCCTGCTGCTGCCAGTAAGTGTGCTTTGTAGAGTTTTGAAGTGACAGATCTGGCCGGATTTGTCAGTTTCCTAAACCGTTTTAGCATAGTGCACCCAAATTTCTCAAGTGATATGTTGAAAATATGTATTAATTTTCAGCCTAGAGATGCAGCCAGAAGGAGCAGAAGGAAGCTAGTGTATTTAGAGATGTTTTGACTCTTGTACCTTGAGAAAGACATCTCTAGGACCTTAAGAGTATCATAGCCAGCTTTTGTTTGAAGACGCTGTGGATAGTTTAAAGTAAGATAAAGGTCTGATGTTTGACTGTTCTGTTAAGGGCAAGTGCTTCAGCATTGTGGTTTGACACTCAGACCTGCTCCCACAAAACTGAGACAGGGCTTTGAAATGAACTGTGTGTTTAGCCAGAAGCCTAAGAAGGACTAACAGCCAGCAAAGAAGCAGGAATACCTTGGGAAGGTATATCACTTACAGTGGTGAAAGTTAGTGTAGCAGGCTGCTGGTGAAACTGGTTTTGCTTTGATTAGCATTTCGCTTCTGATGACCAGCTCCTTGTTAGGGAGCATGTAGTCTCAGACCTTGGCCTATAAAATGTTGGATTAGCCATTCAGAAAGGTGCGTGCTCACATATTGTTCTGCTTTCAAACAGCTAATGTGTAATTGGCATGCTTACATTATTGGCTGTTGTCTTTTCAGGTCAAGTGACTGAATTATTGCCTGAGAATGTTACATGCTCACATAGATGGAAGCCTTGTTCAATGAAAAGGCAGGCATTCTTTCAAGATGTGACTGCATTTTAAAAAAAAATTAGTCTGTTACCAATAGAATGTCGAGCAGTAACCCTTGCTCCTAAACATAGACAGCAATCGAACTGGAGCTGTAAAAACTGACTTCTTGAACATTTGGTGAAACTTCTAATCCTTCTGGGGAAATAATTGCATGTTAATTAAGAGACAGGATTCCACGAGGGTTATTAGCTGTCTAGCTGGATCTGAGAAGCAGAAGGTTGAGCAGAGTTTAACTAAAATTTAGAACTGTTAATTAGTCTGCTTCCTTCCCAGTCTCCTTTCTATTTTCCTGGTTTTGGTTTGTGTAGCGCACTTTGAATGACCTGTGAGAAGCTACTGTGCTTCTGACATGATAGCTCCCAATTGTAAATGCTGTACTTTACTAGCTGTGAAAGAATAAAGCTTTAAAAGAGCTTGGCTGCCCTTAGCTACAAGCTGGCTTGTTATGGATGAAGAAATGACAGAAAGTGGAAAAAGCAGGCTGGCTAATCTTGTTAAATTGGCTGAGTAATGTTGCATTCACAATATGTGAACTCCATGCTGCAAGGCACAGATGCTTTAATAAACTTTAGATGACCTGTCTTACTTTAGCGCTCTTTACAGGGTTCAGAAAATGTTTGATAGGTGCATGGAAACCTAAAAATGAAACGCCTTCCTTATAGACCTGTGTTTTGGGAGTTGTGGATACGGGAATTTGTGAATGTGCGAAGGTTGTGCTTCACTGATGCGTGCCTGGGCAAGATAAGGGAGGGAAGGGTAAATCCTGGAACCTGTTTTAGTAGGTTCAAAAGTTTGTTAAACAGCAATGTGAACTGTTTCCTGATTTTTTTCACTCGGATATTATGATTCAGTTTGCTTTTTGGTGGGGAGGGAGGAGGGGGATGCTAGCATGCAGTGCAAAATTTCCAGGGCTTCTGGAATGTGAGGTGAACTGAACAAAACATCTACTATTTAAGCTCAATGCTTAGGCCCCTGTGCCCTCCAGTGAAACAATGTTGAGCCTGATGAGCAGGAACGGTTTGAATGTCTATTGTAAAAGAATTCTACTGGAATTCTATTTGTTAATTTGCTAATTAGACTTATCAGAGTCTGCTTTGTATTTCTTACAATGACTACCACTTCATTGTAGGCATGTAGTTAAGCCCTTGAGCTAATTTGACTTCTGGCTTCAGTCCTCTTATATTTAACCCCTCACTTTTTTTGTTGTTCTACTCATTGCAATGTTTATATCTTCCTTTCAGTTTGCAGTATGTCTCAGCTAAGACATTTGCATTAATATAAATGCATTTGCCTAATACAGATGCACTGCACAACAGAATAAGCATCAGAATGACTAATCCTGGTAACTTAAATGGGTTCACAGCAGTAAGGTGTGTCTGTATTTTAGTTCAGAAGTTTGGTGGGTGGGGGCCAAGTGGAAAAGGACATTAAGTGTGGTGTAGATAGCCCTTGAGTTATAAATGGAAAGAGTACTTGGATCTGTAAAAATATCCTAATCATGCAGATTAGAGTAGTTGTGCTGTATGATTACAGTCCTATTGTTCCAAGCATTTGAGGGTGATGGGGTTTTTCTGATATCTTTAGTTATTTCCCCACTCCTTTAAAATACATGTTTGCGTTTTATTAAGAGTAGCCTAAGAATATTTCTTAAATCTAAATTTGAGGTGCCTTAAATCTAAATATGAGAGTATAGGTATGCATGAGTAAGAATCCCAAAAGCTCCATTACAGACAGCACTTATTGTGTGATTCTTTTGGCAGTGTTTGAATTCCTCCACTACTAAATCTTGGGTTTGTTTCTTGGTACTACAGTAGCTTTCCTGTCAAATGCATATAATGCTGCACAGCATTCTGGTCTGACAACCACTTGGCAAGAGTTACTTGCCTGGAACTATACTACATACTTCTAGTTTAATTTTGAAGTTAAAGGTTTGTTTTATAAAGGGTGATCCTTAGTCATATGCAGATAAGTCTCTTAAATGGTGTTGTTTTGGACAACTAAATCCTCTTGACTTTAGAAGAGGAAGACAACTACCTTTAAAAAATATTAGTGGACTTATAAATCCAAACATCTTTTAGTGACTGTGATTTGGAGAATTTATCTGGATGGGAAGAGTTCAGCTCTAAGGCACTTCACCTAATCCTGTTTGCTTGACAAACATCTGTGCCTGTATGCCCTGTTGCTTACTTTGCAGGATCCTTTTTTGCTAACTTTCTGTTCTGTTTTACCCTCTGAAAAACTGACACCGAACATTCTGACATTTATGATCTCAGGAGTCTCTCTGCATTGTTGGAATTGCCGGGATATAATTTATTCCCATTTCCCAGTTACGGGCTCCTTTTTACAAAGTGTAACTGCAGGCAAAGGCACTGCATTGTTTAGAACTGATGCAGTGAGAATGGCACATTGGTAGGGGCAATGCACACTGACAAAGGTAGTTTTAAGATTACAGCTGGGTCAACAAATAAAGCTACAATAAATTTTAATGTTTTGAAGAAATACCTTTATAGTGGTAACAGCTGAGCTGTAGATCTTGGCAGGAAGCAGCTGGTTAGTTTAAAAGATGGCAACAAAAGATTATTTTAACACTGCAGGGGGAAGAAAATCTTTTTGAGAAAAATACTAGTAACATGAATGCATGGTACTGTAAGGCACCATTTAGAATGTGTGCAGCTACCAGAATGTAACAGAAGGAGACACACAAGTACAGACCTGAACATGGAACAAAGCTGTAAAATCTTTGGAATAATCTTGAGAAAGACAAAGCAGGTTAGTGTCCTGTTGTTCTGTTATTTTATAGTTCCCTATGTTGCAGGATAAGCTTGGCAGCACGCTTGGATGATAGCTGATGGATTTAGTGGAGAGCTATAGAAAACCATGCACATCTACATAGATGGAGATACTGCTTCTGTAATCATAGAATCATACTGTAGGATGGTTTGGGTTGGAAGGGACCTTAAAAGATCTTGTAGTTCCAAACTCCTGCCATGGACAGAGTCACCTTGCACTAGATGAGGTTTCTCAGAGTCCTATCCAACCTGGCCTTGAACACTTCCAGGGATGGGGCATCCACAGCTTTTCTGGGCAAACTGTGCCAGGGCTTCACCACCCTCACACTGAAGAATTTCTTCCTAATAATTAATCTAAACCTACCATCCTTCAGTTTAAAGCCATTCCCCCTTGTCCTGCCACTACACACCCTTGCAAAAAGTTCCTCCAGCTCTCATAGCCCCTTTAGGTACTGGAAGGTACTCTAAGGTTTCCCCAGAGCCTTCTTTTCTCCAGGCTGAAAACACACAACTCTCAGCCTGACTTGATCAAAGAGTTGCTCCGGCCTTTTGAGCATCTTGCTGTTGCAAACTTCCATTCTGCATGCCATCCCCTTCTGTATGTGCTAGGGAGGAGTTTGTGGCTGTTTGGCTGTAGGTCCAGCTGCAGACTGTGCTTTGAACTATCTAATTCTTTCTCAGTCTCCCTGATGTTCCACTGCCTTCTCATTGCCCCATACAGCTCAGCCACCTGCAGGTTCTCAACCTGGGCCCAACCTTGCAGGCAGGTTTGCTCCCTGTCCCTGCCCTGGGAAAAAGATCTCAGTGAGGACTGTGCTGTAGCCTCTCTCCTCTGCTGCTCCCTCTGGGTGCAGGCGTCGACCACGGAAGAGTTCATGGTGCAGATTTCCCCGCTGCTCCAGCCACTCTAGGTGGGCTGGTCTGGAATTGGTGATCCCCCTGCTCAGGGAAGCCCCTGTGCACTGCCATCCCTGCCCTGCTGTGGGACAGGCCTGCCCTGGAGCACTTCACCTCAGCATGGGACTAAACTCTGACTCAGCTCACGGATGAGCTTCCTTCAGGGGTCTGGAAGGAACTGTCTCAAAAGAACACTATAAAACCAAACTCCTCTAGCTTAAAGTGCCTAAAGAAACATGAGGCTTGCTCTCCACACCTCTCTTACCCAGTTTAACTAGCTGCAGTGGAAAAAAGCGTACCTTCAAAGAGGGCATTAGCACAAGAATCTAGACCAACTGTGACTGTCCTATTCAAAAACATGCCAAAGACACTGTGACCTTATTTCTGTAGCCCTGGTGTGTTATTAATTTGCTTGGGATTGTACCCTGTAATTCTCTCTGCTGAAGTAAGCTGAATTTCTGACTCTTTCCCAGCAAATTGAAAGTGCCCTTTCGGGATGTAAGGTAAGGACTGACCCTGTCGGCTTTTCAGGCAGAAAAGAGAAAGACAATAAGTTTCATAAGGTAGCTTTTGAGTTTGGATTGCAGTAGTACCTAAATGAAAACCCCATATTCATCTGAAGCAATGGCATCAGCTTTTCCAGTGTGGGACAAAACAGTGGTGAGTCCCTCTCTGTCACACAGGGAGTATCTTAAAGGTGAAATCTCTGTGCTAAAAGGAGATTAGGACATGGAAGCACACCTTTGTGTACAGCTCTGTGGGGTGTAATCCAACCTATATATGCTCTTCCTGGAAAGAAAGCAGACAAATCATTACAGGTTTGGTATTCAGAATAACTGAACATGGGTGACCTAACACTTTTTTAACTCTTGCAAGTTGAAGTCAAATGAATTATAAAACTAGAAATCCGGTTAAGCTGTTTCCTTTCAAATGGTTAAATGGCTTAAAGGTTTTAGAAAAATCAGGGATTTGTGAAGTACAAGTCACCAGTGTTTTATACTGTAGTTAAAAAATGCTATATCTCTATCCCAGTTCAGATCAGATGACAGATACTTTTAGCCTTTGTGCCTTAATGCTACTGCATATGAATGTGTATATAATATTCAAAATATATATTCAATAGAAATTGAATTTCAGTTAATATCTGCATTAAAATCAAGGATTCATGAGTGATAAATTGTTCACCTTTCTTTCCTGTCCTAGGAGATGTAGAGAAGAGAGCCAGTGATGATATGTTGTCAAGGCAAAATGACTTTGCTCAGAAAAGGGGAATATTCGGAGTTCGTATTTCAATGAATAACATCACTGGAATGTTCACCCCATCAGGCAGCTCTGGAAAACAAGCTTTCAGAAGGTCATCAGCTCGCGCTTGTAACCTTGCTGCCATTTGTCTGGTAGGATCTGTCTTCATCGTAAACCTGAATGCGTTTATTAGGATTGCAGCGAAGAGAAAGTCTGAAGAGAATATTAAAATAGTTGCTATTGTGCCAGGAAGAAATTGTTTGTTTCGGCAAGCAGTGGAGTCCACTGAGCTGTTGAAATGAAAGGTCATTTTCAGACTGTGGAAGAAAATAGGATATTCTTGTGAAAGAAAAGAGGAGATGTGTGTGGGGACGTGAATATTGTGTCTGTTACCCTTACAAAGAATCAAACTAAAATGTTTAGAAGTTACCTTTTAATTTTTTCTTTTTTTAACCTATAATGACCAAATACTGTGTTCAAGCAATTCTTCAGACAGACACAAGTGGGTTTTTTTTAGCTGTAGTGAGTTTGGAGAAAGAGACAGGATGAATGTAAATGCTCTTGTTTTATCTGTTAAGTTGATACGAAGTTCACTAAGGCTATTTTTGACTGTGAGGGACTTCTTGAATTGAAGAAGATAAGACACCCCACTTGCACTCTGTTTTAGGATGAGAACTTAAAATTGCAGTGGAGAAAACAGATATAACTGTTGTGCCCAATTTACTTTAATAGAACTGTGAAGTTGCAAAAGTCTGGTCTTTTGCTGTCAGTGGCCAGAAAAATCTCAAAGATGTTCTTTTGAAAATATTAAGTTTCCAAGGAGGAAGTAAATCTTGACTCTCCATTTGCTTTACTTATTTTCATGTCTATTTATATGTTATTTCTATGAGTGCAGGAAAAGTTTTTCAGATAAGAATTGTTGATTATAAATTAATGCCTTTCAAGGAGGGAAAATAAATTAGTGCCCTCCTTTTTCCCCACACAGGTGTATGAGGTGTGCCTGCCCATGGCAGGGCATTTGGGACAAGATGATCTTTAAGGTCCCTTCCAATCTAAACCATTAAATGATATCTGGCAGAAGCAGCCATGATTCTAAAGAGAATATCTCACATATGTTTATTCTCCTAAAAAGCCCTTTCAGACCTAATTTCTTGTAATCTGCATTTGATCAGCGAGCAAGGGAGAAACCTGTCAGGAAACTAAACCAAAGCAAATTTCTTTCTCAACTTTGCAATGAACTGAATCCCAACTTCAAGTTCAACAAGAGAATGGCCAAATGCTGTTCCTGTATATATCACTTCTTTACACAGCAACCATTTGAGCCCATTAGAAAAGTCTTCTTAAGCTTATCTGGGGGAAGTGGGTGTCCCTAAAAAGGGTTCAAGACAGTGAAATTTGGCAGTTAGGTACCAAAATCTTCCTCTGAGAAATTTAGTGCTACACAGTGTTAGGGGTTATGTTGACATCTGGTGCTGTAGATATTTTCAAATTCAAAAGAACGTAGACAGAAATCAACAATGAGGCTGTTGGTTTCATTGCATTAATAGCACCTGTAGGAAAAAAAATCCATTAAATCAGGATGGATGCTACTTGAAGCACTTCACTTCTTCAGTTGTTCATCTGCAGGTGAACACCCTGCCATTGTTTATATCTATTTCCTAGATGCAGTCCCCCTAGATTTATTGATACTCTCACAAAGTGGCATACCAGAAACCTTGTAATCTTGTAACAGTTCACCTTTATGCATGAGTCAAGTTTTGTATTGGTAAATGTGGGTGTTTGGGGTGAGAGAGACAAGGCTCGAGTTTCATGGGCAGTGCTGGGAAGGGTGGACTCTGAAGGTGCTTGCATTGCCTCCATGGATATGGGTCATGCAGATTTAGGCAGTCCCACCCATACTCTGTGGAAGATCATCAGCAAGCTTCATTCTTTTCTTTGAAATGTAAATCATCAGTGTCTCAACCGCTTGAATACTAAATCCAGCAGATCAGAGTGAGTAATGTTGGATTCTCTTTAACTAACCTGTCTTCTGAAGGGTGCTGTTTTGTTTTATTTTCCTCACCATATACTACTCCTTCTGTTGTATCTTGATTTATCCTTTCCAACCTTGCGTTGGTGAAACCTGACAGCCCTGAAAAAGCTTTGTTTTGTTAGTAGGTTTTTGTGGGCACACTATACATAAAGGTCACTCAAACACAGATTTGCTGTTCTGCATTTCAGCTTGACACTGTGTTGGTTCCAGATTTTTTATGTAAATGGTGTTAGGATAGTATATTTATTTCCAGCGAAAAGACAGAGCAATCAATTTTAAAAAGCAAATGGTGCTGCACTAGATCACACACTTTCCTGGCTAAAAATAGCAAATCAAATGCTGGGAGTTGCTGAATGCTTTCAGTCCTCACGCTAAGGTAAAATTTCAAATTAAGAGTATTTCCTAATTTAGATTTAACAAACTACTACTTTCTGTGTTTAAGTCTTTTGTTATGTGGTAAAACAGTTAAATTATAACCCTCTGGAAATATTGGCTGAATATTTCTGAAATTGGCAGTGTATTTTAGAAAAGAATTGTAAGGTGAGATCACAGGAGCTCTTGTCCTTTTTGCTTTTTCTTTTCCCCAGAACTGTGTGTTTGTAACACCTGCTGAGTGAAACAGGATCTCTAGGTCTGTAACAGCCTTTAAACTCCAACCTTTTGGTATGTAAGAGAACCTGCTGGCTAATCTAAAAAGATTCTAGAAAAAATAATACTTTTTCTCCCGTGTATTAGCAGCAACCTTTGCAGAGGCGGCATGCATACTTTCTCTTAAAGGTTATTATGCTAATTTAATTTTTAGATTATTTTCCTCATACTATAAACACACATAATAATCCCATTTATTTTGTTTATTCTAAAAATACTGAAATGCTAACCACAGTATAAGAAGTGGAAAATACATTGCTTCCATCAGCTTCATTCTGTGTGGTGATGACAATGAATTTTAAATTACCCATGCCAACTTCTCTTGGCTGTATACTGCTCATAGGAAAAGCCAGTTGAAGCAGGATTGGTATTGCCTTCAAAGTAAAAGAACTGTAGGTGCTAGGAGAAAGAAACATTGCATAGACTGATTTTTTTTTCCTTAAATTGATATTATTTTTCTTTTATTAGGCTTTCCTTTTAAAAATGGGCTATGTTATCAGTAGTGCGGATCTTAATTGAGTATTCTTTTTTCTGCCATGATAATTTTTAGCATGCCATAATACTGGCTATACTGTTTTGAAGGTTGTTCTGACCTCAAATCTTAAATAAAATAATTTCTTACAGAGGGCACGATAACGTTGACATGTACCATAATTGTCCTTGGATTTCTATACACCTTGCATCTCTCACTAGTGTAAAATTTTTTTGCCATCTGTCGTTTTCATGGGGTGCTGTGAAGTTACAACCTACGAACTGATTTTTTTTTTTTTTAAGTCTATCAAAGAAAGCTCATGAAATGACTGCACAGGTCCAGACACACAGGCCTTTCTTGTTTGGCCCCTGTAGCCTCCATCCTGAGTCACTTGCCTGCCACTTTCTCTAGTAAAGTGTTTTTTGGAGCGGGTCCTTAACTTATCCCTCTGTATTGTGGGCGAATTGGAAAATCTCTTGTGCAAGGTTATGGGTCTACACCTGTGCAGTTACCAAACAGCTAGTGAAGATGGAATTTGGGCTCTGATGCTACACACCCTGTTCCCTTGAGGTCTTCCAAGAGTTAAACAAGATATTGAGCTTTCAGAGTTAATTTTTCTTTTTCTTTGGTTCTTAATATACTCTTAGTATCACCTTCTCAGGAAACCCATGCAGTTTCTTTCCCACCTTGTGTTCACATATCAGTCTGAAAATTGCTTAGCAATTCTAAGAGAAAACAGTGAAGAGAAGCAAAGCATAACATAGTGTTTGAACTGTGATGGCAAACACAAATCCCCGTGAATATTCACATGAAGGAGACTTAGTGCCTTTTCTATTTGATGTTTATGTTTTGCTTTTTTCTTAATTTGACAGCATGTTGCTTATGAAAAGATCAGAATGAGTACAAAGAATGGGTATTTGTATGTATTTCAAACAAGTTTGGAATGAAAATCTTATTTAAAATAATGTCAGGTACTACAATAGCAAAATTGAGATGTGGAACTCTGATCGTGCAAGTCAAACAAAAGATTGTTATCCTTAATTTTTTAATTTTTTTTTTTTCAACCAACAGCACAGTAGTGGCTCCTATTGATTTGTAGTCTGGTGCCAGACATTATTACTGCTAAAATATAGTCCATGTAAAAATCGATGCATGCATACTATAGTACATTAATTACTGTATAGTTTTTGCTTCCCAACTAGGTGCTTACTGATTCAATATTAGGTCTTCACATGATAAAGATCTAATGAACCTTTTTTATGTAATCCATTACACAGTATTACTGCAGATGTAGAACTGATTTGCTCACAAACTTCAAACTTTATGGCAAGTTATGTGATATTGTTGCCTCCCAGGTTTTGAAATTATTCAGCTTGTTCAAACACAGTAAAATCCCAGAAAATAATCGCTACAGAATTCGATGAGCAAGTATAATGTACATGTGGCTGAAATGAGGCGATACTAAAATTTATCATTAAAAAAAATACATTTGTTTGTATATTAAACTGTACACATGCTTTCTCTGTATCCATGCTCTATTATTAACATCATCAGAAAGGAGTAGCCAGATATACAATTTACAGATTTTGCTTTTCAGTGAATGGCCTGCTTTTACCCAGTTCTCTTTGGAGAAGTCATCTTGCATTAATGCCTGGTTTTGTACATAAATCTGTAACACTTTTGAAGCAGTTTGTAGTGTTTCAAATGGGCATAAAAAGCAGTTAATGAATGTACACAAACTGAAAGCATGTATGACAGAAGCAAAATCCTTTGCTTTCCTGTAAATAGCTGCCCTCTCAAGAAGTCAGAAAATGTGTTGCTTAGGATTACAGCTGGAGTTAAAACAAGTAATCAAAACATATTTCCCTTTTTCTGAAATAAATGTAGATGGAGGTGATTTTCACTTGGAAATGATTGCAACTTAAAAACACTCCGCTGCACAGACCCTAAACCTGATGTGTTTAAATCTTGTTGAGCACATTTTTTTCTGACGTAAGTGCTTTGAAGCTCAACTTATACGTTTTAAATTTGTTTGACTTAACTCTTTGAGCACCTAGTTTGCTCACACATTTTGCTGTTATATGAAAATAGTTTGAATGATGCAGTACAGTTCATAACGTTCTTTGTGTGCGCTGATGTGATTATTCAAGAACTAGATGTAGAAAATGTCTTGTGAAGCCTTACTTAAGGAAGAAGATACTATGTTAAATTTGATATAAAATTTTTAAGAAGTAGAAACCGTGGATTTAACTTAAGGAGTTTCACAGCTGTGTTTTTTTCAAAGTCCCAATATACAACCTGTCTGATGTGCTCAGTTTAATGTGGTGAAGACCCTCACTACCAACATTTAAAACTGAGTATTTCTGTTGCTGAGCTACTGCTATACCCCTTATGTTTTACCTTTTTGCTCCAGCTAATCTTGCTGGGGGTATATTTGTAGTAGACTTTGCTTGTGTCTTCCACTAATTGATGGCTTAAGGTTAATAGAATTATGTTGGAGTTTTTGGGGCTTGGCTTTGGGGTTTGTGTTTTTATTAAGTCCTGTCATAGTTTTGATAGTGTTCTGGTTTTTTTGCCACTGGCTATAACTGAAATTCCATACACGTGAAAGATCAGCAAGTTATTAATCAAGTCTTCTTTAGATTATCTTGTTTGTTTGTTTGTTGGTTTTTTTTTTTTTTTGTACTAAGTTTAGAAAAGTAGAGGTGCAATTTCTAATGAGGAAGACTGACCTAGAATGACACTGAGTAAGACCTAAGTACTGCATATGCGATTCATCAGCACATTATATTATTTTTCTTCTAGAGGTATCTGGACTTCTCCATTCATTCTCTCAAAGGCAGTGGCCTGCTTAGTAACGCCTTTGGTACAAGCAACTTGTTAGCATCTTCCAACAAAAAAAGTTGTCCTTTGAAGCAGTTCTTAATTCTCAGAACTCATTTCATGGCTGGGTGATGACCAGTTATGTCCCTAAATTAGATGTATAACTAATGTGTTGTCATATAACATAAAAGTAGCAAATATATTTTTTCAGGAGTAAAATTCAAATTACTTTCCTTGTATTTCAGATCTTTCAAGCTGTAAGGTAATCAGAATTAATTGGCAAAGTGCATGTTCTCTGCAAGGCTCTCTGGGCCTAAAATGTTTCCATTTCTACTTGCTTACGAGGAAGCGTTGTATGAACAGGTTTCATCACACAAGACCTTAAGTTTGGTTTTGGCAAAAAGGACAGGATCTTCATTCCCACTTCATAAGACTAGTCTGTTATTGAGTCACATAAGGAAGGAACATGTGCTTTCAAATTCTCTTGAAAAAATAAAAAGAGCAGGAATTGCTGAAAGGCGTCACATTAGTCCTTCCTTATTAGGCATGTAATGAGATGAAACTGCTCTATGAAAAGTGGTAAAGAGGGGAAGAAGGTTTAAAGTACAGCTTTTAAAAAATATAATTATTTCAGGATTTTTCTTTTTAATCTGCAGCTGATATCATCAAGTATATTCCCATGCAAAGAAGACTAGAAACTCACTTGACATTTCACAAGAACATTTTTTCAGGTAGCATGCCTTGAAAGGTGGAGTATTTAAAGACAAAAAATTAAAAAAACCCACACCAAACAGTTCAAGAAACGTTTGCAGGTGAAATAATTTTTTATCCTTCACATAATGGGAGAGAGGTGGGAGGAGTGATCATCTTAATCGTGATTTCTCTGCAGTGCAGTTGCATGTCCTCGTAACAAGATCACAGATTCAGAATATAAAATTATAGATTAGTTATGCATATTTGAAAGCTGTTTAAGAGACTTGCTAAGCTCTAAAATGTGGTGGACTTGTTTCAACAATAAATCAGAATTAATTTGCAGAGTTTATGAAAGCTAAGGTTGACACAGAGGCCATGACAACAGACTGCAGATATCTGCAAATATCACACTATAGGACATATTTATTTGGAAGGTTTATAATTTTGACAGTGGATTTAGAGTTTGAATCTACATTTTCTAGTGGTTTTTCATGGGTATGTTTGTTCGTCTCTACTTGAAATAAATATAGTCACTATGCAGAAGTGAATTTATCCTAGGAGTAAGAATGAATTTCTGCTCTTTTTTCATCAATGGCAAATACCAATTGGTTTTGGTTTTGTTCAGAGGAGAGTGAATTTGAAGACATTTCTATTATCTGATAAGAGTATAATTTTGTGAATGGTTCAATATTTGTCTTTTGAATCCATGAAGACTCTTTATGCGTTTTGAATGATGGCTCACACTGGTTGCGTTAAACTGAATAAAATGACATCCTCAGTATTGTGTCTATCTCCTCCCTCTACCTTTCACTGACTGTACAAGTTTCAATTAAGCTGGAGGCTGCCAGAACATTTTGTAAACTCCCTTTTAGGAAACAGTAGATATTGCCATAGTGAACTGAGCTATTGCTTCTTGTTAAGTAAGGAAAATGTTAATCTGTGAAAAGAGATTTTTTTAAATGTGTATGATTTAAGTAAAACAGACATTGCCATGTGAAAGTTGTGAAAGCCATACTACAGGCATTCACAACTGTTTAATTCATATCATCTTTGCTTTCTAATTCACTTATTTTTCTTTTAAATTGCCATTTAAATGTTTGGAGATTTGAACATATAATTAGATTTCTCTCACAAAAGAAAAAGTGAATTATTCTTCTTGATGGTAGGTTCTCCATGGAACTATATTGTACATTCCATAACTAAAACAGGTCATTACATAATTGTACATATAATTTAGTGTAAAATCTGAAGTCTGTCAGATAAGGCCAACATGCCCACAGCCTCTGCTAGCTTGGTCAGGCTGCATGATCTGTGCAGTCACACCTGAGACAGCACTATAGAAAATTACTACAAAAGGGAAAAAATACAAAAAAAAAGTAGTTTAAAAAAACAGTGTATAGGCTTTTGTAGTACCTTCCTTCTTAAATTTTTCTGAAATTCAAAATAATCCACTTTTTTTTATCTCAAATCTCTTCCTGCCATGTGATTACCTTTCCCCCTGACAACACTTCTTCTTTGATATCACTTGATCCACAGGGTTTTGGAAGTGGTTGGTTTTTTTTTCTGTCATTGTGGTTCATTTTGTTTACTGCATCAATGACTTCGCTATTAGTGAAATGGTGGGGCTAGGGGGGAGTTCTTGAAGGAATGCTGGTTATTCCAACAGGCATCTACACATATTGAAATAATAAAACATCTGGGAAGTTTCAGTTTTAACTGGCATTTCAGAATTTATTGATGTTTATACTTGCTTGAAAGATGAAAGAACTGTTAATTTCTAAGGGGTTAGATCTTTTTGTGGTTGATTAAAACAGAATAATTTAGTTCAGTTGATATGAAATAGTTCAGTTTAGTTGGTGGTCTGAACAGCTCATTCAAGGTTTTATAGCCTGGTACTTGAAGTCATAAGAAAACAACAAAGAGGAATTGCTGGGTCAAAAAGCATGTGGAAATAGAGGTATAAATTCTGAAGTACCAGATGTGAGCAATACTTCTCAATGTTCAGAGAAGTCCCTAGAAGGAACATGTTACAAAACTTTTTGTGTTTTTTGAGTGCTGGGGTGGGGATTATTTTTGCTTCTAGTTTCTGATATTTACAAAATTTTATACTATTTCCTCACATTTTTGTAGTTTTTTCATTGGTTCCCTCCCTCCCCTTCTGTTTTCATGGCTAACATGTTTCTCTCTTGCTGTGTTCGCAAATAACTGCTCAGCAGGCAAATGCCTAATGCAGGAATGTTGCAGAAGTTCAGACCGATGACTCAGGTCTCCACAGGAAAGCATTTTCTCCACTGTCACTGCTCAGTGACAATTGATGGTCTGCTTCAGAGAAGAATTACACTTTCCTGGATCATTGCCGGACGATGGAGAGTTTGGTTTTAATGGGATTCTGTTGTGTGAGAATGGTCGTCTGTAAGTCTTAGCATAAAAAGAAAATAAGGATTTCCTCAGTAGTTTTCTACAAAGAGTGCATGCTGCACAGTTCTCATTTCACATTTTGAAAGATAAACCCTCAGGGGTCATGGAAATCTAAAAAAACAACCTGTAGATGTGTAAGGGTTTTTTTTGATCTCCCTATTGCAGTGGTTTTGACTGAGGACAGAAGACTGAGTTGTGAGGGACAGAGCAGTAAACATTGTTTATACATCCTGCTGAGACTGAAAGATTCCTCTTTGATCACTTCAGAAGGAAAGAGTGATTGAGAGAGACTTTCCCAATTTGGGGTGGAGTTGTCAAGTCTTGCATCCGCATTTTACTATAATGATTCCACTGGAACTTAAAGGGGGTAATGGAGGAGTAAATTAGCCTGTCTTTATCTTGGATTTATGTATTTAACACACTAATATATACCTCATAACCACATAATATGTAACAACATAATATATACCTCAGAACATCACAGTCCTCTTATGGAGTATGTCTTGCCATCAATAATTAGCATTATCAATATCAGGATTTTGTTGCTAATACAATCTTGTTGCATTTGATCATTGAGACATAAAATATGTCCAAACTCATGTTATGATTGGATTTATCCCTGTTCTCGAATTGCAGGCTTTTTGCAGTGGTGCCTGAGGCTTGCTGGGTTAAATGATGTCTGAGGAAGGCTTTAACGTTCACTGCTTGACTGCTTTATGTGGAATTAAATGAGCTTAATGATACAGTATTATGGGTAGTGATGAACAAAATAAAACTACAGTGTACAACACTGATTAAATTACTGTATTTTTCTTAAGCTAAACTTCTACATCAAGATTTATAAGTTGATTAATGTTAGTCATGCATGAAAGCCTGTCTGAATTAGATTCTCAATGCTGCAATAGGTTGTGCTTAGAGAATTCTGATATGTGTATAATCTTTGAGGTCATCTTCAGTAAGATGTGATGCGAGTAAATGAATATGGAACAGGTTTGAATTCCACGTTTTTTCCCACTCTAAAACATTAAGAAAAGGTGCAAATATTGCCACTGTCACAGTTACACACGTGTTATAAAATATGCACTAGCGATGCTCTTAAAAAGCCAGGTGTGGCTGGTTCATATGGTTCCGGAGTTGTAGCAAGGATATTAAGATCATTCAGGTGTTGTATGTTCATGACCTTAATAAACACATGACAGCTTTTATTATCTGTGGTTTCAAACCCCAGTGTGAAGAAGGGAGGGGTGGTGCTAAGTGAGGCAGAAACTGGAAGGGGTTGAGCTATTGCTTGTTTGGTTTGCTTATTTGTTACAACACTACTCAAGCATAACTTTCTTCATGACCTTTTAAATTATTTGGTACTTGATGGTGTACTTCATTTGGGAGTGTGTCTCTAGCCTTGAGAATTGCAGTGGTCGTTGCAAAGGAATATTGATGTGCAGGCAGTTAATAGATTTTGATTCCATGGAAATGCTGTGGGGCAGCTCAGTCATTTGTTTTTTGACACTGACTGCATTGTGACTCTCAAGTTTTACTGGATTAAAACAGCTGAAACTTGTTATGTGTTGACTTCTATTTCCTTTTTTGTTTTACTCCTACTGAATAACAGGTTTTAATTCTGTTAATGCATGGCACTGCTGTATTTTGGATTGGTGAATCACTTCCTTGGATCTACAGAAAAACCCGTTTGTTTTTTTTTTTTTTTTTTAATGCTTAGGAGTATTTCATGGGTTGAGTCTGACTTTTAGACTTCACTTCAAATATTCTTTAGATATACCTACATAATTCTTGATTGTATCTTACTTGCATGTAATTTATTTCAGACATTCCCAGTATTAGCATAGGTACAGAGAGCTGTGACCTGGCTAACTCAAGGAAAGGAATGGATATGGGATAATTTACCTTTCAAAAAAGTCTGCTTTTTCTCTCTTAAAGCTTACACTAATAATTTCCTCTTTGAGAAAGGGTGAAGTATTCTTTCTGTAGAGTTTTTATTTTTTCTTAAGAAAAGCTTTCCAATTCTATATCTTATAGAGTTCCCATTGGTGTATGAACTGATACAAGTATAGCTTCTTTTCAGGTGTAATGTCATTTCTGTAATAAGCTATGCATATGCTTTCCCATCTAATGGACTTTTTTTTGAAACTCACTTGAGAAAGATTTGTTGAGTGAAGGATATGTTTGCAAAGTTCCAGTTGAGACTGAAATTTCAGTAGAGTTATGGACTCCTGAATACAGAGACCTATTAGGAAAATGCTGACAAACATATTGGAAATATAATTCCCTAGTAAAATGCTGAGAATATCCTACATGCTGCTGCATGTTCTTGTTGTCATTTGTACAAATACAGTATACAAGGGGGAAAAGAAATCTGTCACTGTAAGATACTACTTCCAAGAAACTGTAATAACTAACCTTTTTCAACACTTGGGAAGAAACGAAAATAGCAGTTAATCCATCCCCATTGTGGTAACAATTGAAACACGCATTAAAAATAAATCTCATTCAACTCTGAGGTACCTAATTTTGACATTATAGCTTCAGACTATCACATGGAGGACAGCACAGGGCTTAATTTAATTGGATTGTGTTGGAAAAGGCTGCTACAAGACACTCTGGAGCAGATTGCCCAAGAGCCTTAAACACAGCGTAATTCCTGTCACAGAGTGGGCGGGAAATACCATCACTCCTGACATGATTGTGTTTTACACTTGGTTTGCACATATGCAGGTGTTGACATAAGGTCCAGAGCAAAATAAAGGATGACACCTTGAAAAGTAGTATAATGAGAAATAAGATGCTCAGCATGGATCAGGTAAATGCACAGCTGGGACTGTAGGACAGATAACTCCTTTGGTTGAATATGAAGTCTAGCTTTCTTTATAACAAAGCACATCACTTTTTCAGTACTAGCTTAGTGTGCATGAGGAAAAATTGTAATCCACATGACCACTCTTTTTTGTTGCTGTTTTCTTTAAGGCAGAACATAAGAGATCTGGATTCATACTGGTTCTTCACCATAAATCAGATTAATCTTGCTCTAATTGTTTTCTTTTTAATGTGCCTTTCTTGAGGTCATCTGACTTCTGCTGTTTTAAAATCACTGAGAGGGTGATCTGTCTTCTCTCTTGATCTTTCAGTTTCTCTTCATGATAGAAACCTTAAAGAAAATATAGCTATGTCTTTATTTGGCTATTAAAATTCTGTTAATTTTGAAAATATAGAATCTAAATATTAGAAATGTGAGTGAAACTTTGAACTGGTTTGGTGTGGTTTTAACTTTTTAATTAAAAGTATATTTTCAACAAATTTAAAACTGTAGGATCAACAGTACTATATAAACTGGGTTGCCAAAACTGTTAGGGGAAAATAAAAAAAGTGTAACAAAAAGATTAATTTTTTTTCTTTGGGGACTTCAAATTCAGATTCCTTGCCAGTAAATGTCGATCAAGTCAGCCACAGCAGATTGCTAGGACTTTAAGCAAGCCATCCCCCATTCTTGGCATACAAGACTCTCAAGTCTGGTGATCACTTTAACTCACATCCCCCCAACCAAAAAAAAACCCCACCTTGCACAAACCCGTATTTTATGTACATCTTGCTTCCTTGGCAGTGGGAAGACCATGGAGATGATGCAGTCAAAAGGCCTGGGATGAAATGAGGAGTAGCAAACAATCCTGAGTTTGAGTTTAGTATTCTGTTTGCTGTAGTGCGATGCCTTTCAAACAGAGCAAGGGAAAGAACAATCAAACAGTGAAAGAGACTTCAGATCACGAGTTCATTAATTATGAGAGCTAAAGAATAGATAGCACACACTTTAGTGAAGGTGCAATGATCAGTATACACCATTACGTGCGTACAATGCAAATTGCCTTGGACCCTGTGTGAGAAGCAGTGAGCTTTTTTGAAGAAAAATAATGAATACACTTTAGAAAGGTAATGACATGCCTATATATCACTGAAACAGGAGGCAGAACACCAAACAAATTAATGATTATTTGTAAACCTAATAAGGAAATGTCAAGGACAGCTAGTGCACCAGACAGTACATGAAAGGGAATCAAAGAAAAGGGAAAGACAACAGCCACTAAGAAAAGTGCAGGAGAATTACTGTAGTAATCTTTAAAACCATATATAAAGAGAATTTAGGGGTTACAGATAGACTTACAACTCTGTTTTTTGTAATATTGATGTTTGTCAAAAATTAAAGTGGTGTAATTCTCTACTGTCCAAAGAAAGGACATTTTAGAGAATGGAAGTATGGAAAGAAAAAAATCTTTTGTGAACCTTGGTTGCTTATATGGCTGTGGGTATGGAGCCACCCAACCTCTGCACAAAACTGTTTAACGTGAAACAAAAATTCTCAAGTGCTAACCTTAAAGTAAGCCTAGCTTACGATTTCTTTTTTTTTTGAGCAATGACTGAGACACTGTTTTAAAACATAAAAAAAACCCCCACAAAACAGTTGTCGTAGCTTTTTTTCTTTGGAGGAAATGCTGTATGTTCTGCTGCTGCACATAGTAGAGTGTCTCTGATCTGACATCTCTCAGGCTTCTTGGGAGAAGAGAACAAGGAGTAGCCACCTAGACTGGAAATCCATATACACTTCCTCCCTTGTATTTCTTGAAAATTCTTATGTTACTGTGGATTTTTGCTATTGGAAGGGGACCCAAAGGAATGCTTTTACATTGGGAAAACTACATTTCTTTGCAACTGCAATCTTCTCAAGGAATGGACCAATTTTTGCAGTCTTCTAAAATAACATGAAGAAGAAAACAGTATTTGAGGAGTGCTACATTTTCTCCTCACCAGAGAAGAACATTTTCTTCCCCATTTAAAATAATGAAGTTTGTAAACTTTATCTTTTATGCTGTAACATAAATCTTTAATAATGAGGTAAGAGAATTTTTGCAATTTGTCTGTTTTCAGCCCCAAGTTTCAACTGACTCTAGTTATAGCCTAATGAAATTCAAATAGCTGGACTGAAGGTTAGAAGGGGGATGACACAAGAAGCTGATATTAATAATGTATGTGAGCAAATAGACTTGCAGTAGCGGTTCCAACAGTGTGGAACAAGTTACAAAGAGAGGTCTGTCTCAATATGACCTGCACTAGAAAACAGGATTGAAACTCAAGGTCTGCAAGTTTCAAAACACAGCTTTCCTGTCTGCTGAGCTCCTGTCTAGTAAAAGCCATCCCCTGCTGTGCAGCAAATGCCCACATCATTTCATGACAATCTGGCCAAATAAGCAGTTACAGATTTTCCCCCTTCTGAAGCTGTCAGCCTTACCAAGTGTGATGTGGAACTGAATTAGTATCTGTGCTTGGTCGTTTGTCATAGTGGAAATAACCAGTTTCGTACTGGTTCGGTGACAAAGCAATAGCAAAGTATGTGAGCTAAATTACCCCATGCTCCAGAAAACATGAAACTGCCTCATGTTTTGTGCTTCCTTAGCAAGTAGAAAATCTTTGTAGTTCCTTTAACTGAGAGTAGATTTCCATCTGGCTAAATGATCATTAAATACAGTATCAAGACCTGCATGCTGCTTTAGGTTCTTCTGTTTAATAATAATACTGGTCTCTTTTCAGGTAAGGGTTTCCAACTTCCTGTATTGTTCATCCTAAAATCTGTCAATGACCTGAAAGGAAGATAATCTTGTCTGTCATCTTCTCTCAAAAGTCCAAGAAAAATGAATCCATCAGATAATGCTCATGTCTTACATGATTGTTTTTGTGTTGAGTTCTGGATACACCCATGCCATTTTCTGGAAGTATTCAGCTGAGGATTCATTGGTAAGTACAAGTCTTCTTGTACTCCCCTCCTGCTCATACTGCCCACCCCTCCACCCCTCAGGATTTGTTTGTGTCAATTTTTCTTCCAAATGCCTGACAAGTGTCTTATATAGTGAATTAAGATAAGCTGGTAATTTTGAAAGTCCTGAATTAATTAGCATACTTTACATTTTGATAAAGTGCTTCAGCGATTTAGAAAAAGTTGGCATTTACTGGGGCAAGCCTAGAAATTAAGTGATGTTCTTTATTGGTGGGCAACGATTCATCAACTGGCTTCAGTGGTTTCCAGACTTTATAAAGTGACAAATCAAGCCAGTCCTTGCACAGATAACACTTGAACAGAGTGTTTAGTCACTGTTGTCAACTTTGATCCATCAGATTTAGATGCAGGTAGTTGATCTGATGATAAGTACAGCCTTTTGTTTATAGGAAAAAATATTATAGTCTTCCATTCCATTGCAGCATTCTCCCAAAAGCTTTATTGGTTCTCTTTGTTGCTGAGAGGATTTATGAAGTCTCTCTTCATACATCATCCTTCTGACTCAGCAGTCTCTACTGTAAAGATGAATGATGTTGCACCAGAATTGACTCTGACCCCAGAAGGGTCTTGCATTGTCTGCCACCAAAAGAACAAGTGTAGTCTCTTAATGCTTTTAGCTATGTAATTTCTTCCAAAGTACTCCTGTTACTCTGTGCCCCTGGAAAGGACTGGAAGAAGATTATCTGCCTTTCACAGCATTGCAAGTATCAAATGTATGCTATTCGCTTGGTGATGTTATTTGGCTGTTCAACACTGACTGCAAGATGCCTGCTCCTGTGGATGTAAGCACTCTTTTTCAAACAGTAAAAGTTAGATTGCCAATTTCCCGACACTCTTATAAGTGGTTTATCACCATGTAAGATTTTCTGGAGTGTTACCAGCATCTTAACAACAAGTAGCTTGTTCTGGGATGTGTACTGCTACTCTCATGCTAGGCAGTTCTTTGGTACCTAAGCCACCATTGAAGGAGAGGACATGAGTCACTCTTTATCTCATCCCTATGTTTATAGTTAATTTAATCCAGGAAAGATGCTAGCTGATTACCCCAAAGGCAAAAGTGAGGAGGGGCTAGCACCTGGAGTTGCTCAGTCCACTAACAAACAGTCCCCTTTTTAAAAAAAAAGTACATGTCCTCATGGTCTGCCTTGATGGTCTTCTTCTACCAGACTTCAGCACATTTCGTGCCCTCTGGGGAACTGAATAGGCAGCTATGTCATTGCAGTTAGCATGGTGGTGTGCTGAGATCATAACTCCTGCTGAGAGGAGGCCTTTAAAGCTCAAGTGAAGCAATTCACTTGTTATCGCTCTCCAGGTTTTGGAAATCTTGCTGGCTTGCATTGCAGCCCAGTGCATGGACAGAGGGAGTGGATTTGAGGAATGGTGTCATCTCTGCTTGCCTAAGAGAACTGTTGCAGGGGTTGTTTGGAAGCAGCTCTGGTTCAGCAGTAGCTCCTCAGGATCAGGTGCCATTTGCAGGGATGAGAAGCAACACTTGCTTAGGATGTGGGAAACACAGGAACCTAGGGCTTTCAGTGGTTTCTGAACCATTCTGCTCTTCATTAGTCATTCTTGATCTTGTGTTCTTATTTATCTTTGTTAACTTGCTTCATTACTCTTGTGTTTTTTCACTGACAGTTGTTTAAAAGATGCTTTCATTCATGGAAAATGAAAATAAATTCTGAATTCTTGATCTAAGCTTTCCTAAACTGAGAAACCAGTCCTGGGATATAACTCTCAAAGTATGTCTTTAAAGGTTTCTCTTCCACTGCCCTGCTGGTGTCCTTGTTTTGCATGTTTATTCTGCTGGTGAGGTTGAAACCTCATTATCACTAAGTGAATTTTGGAGTTTATGATAAATAATTCCATGGAAACCTCAGCCCAGTAATAATCAAAAAAGAAAGCAGAGTGTTAGGGGTTGTTGGGAAACAGACAAGCAACAAAAGAGTACATCATGAATTAATCCCAAGTTTGTCTGCATTTCATTGGATACTGTTATGTAGTGCTGGCTCCTGCTGTTTCAAAAAGGATATGATACATCTGCAGTGGGTTCAGAGAGAGACAGCAATAAACTGTAAAGCTATGGTCTAGTTTCTGTTTAAGAAACAACCAAACGTGAAAAAAACAAAATTTCATTGTTGGAGAGAGATGATAGACAAAAACTAATTATGGGTTCAGAGCATATTTTTGAATCCACAGTCATTTTTTTTTTTTTCTTTAATTGAGATTCATTTAAGAATAAATTTTTTTCACGTGTAATGAAGAAATTCCTTAATATGAGAGCAGTGAGGCACTGGCACAGGTCACCCAGGAAAGCCTCATCCCTGGAAATGTTTGAGGGTAGGTTGGACAGGACTTTGAGCAACCCAGTCTAGTGGAAGGTATCCTGACTATGGCAAGGGGATTGGAACTAGAAGATCTTTAAGGACCATTCCAACCCAAACTATTCTATGATCCTGTGACTTTTTTTTTCCCCTAGAGAGAAAAAATCTGGAACTCTCAATGGTTTTTTTTTTTTATTTCTTTGACGGTATTTTGTTATATAAAGGGAATTCTGATAGAACAGAAAAAACCTGGCAATTTAATAATTAAAATACTAACCAATTACATATTGGCAAAACCAGCAAAATTTAAATTGGGTTAGCTAGTTACTATAGCCTCAGGCTCCTGCATCAAGTAGTTTGATAATTATTTTCCTACTTGTCAGAAATGGAGAACTGCTAAAGGCAAGCTCTGTACCATGTAAGACACATGCATGAGTTCCACATTTGTACTGGCTCACACGCTGACAGAGTGCTCTGGAAAAAATTAATGATGCCAAACTCTTACAGCAATTGTCTTCTAAATAGAGCTGTTAAATAAGGCGAGTCATGCCTTGAGAGTGTTTTGTTTGTTTGGGCAAGGGGGAGTGTGGGGACAGGAATCAACTCAGATTTTCTTCTGAACTGCTGAGGAACCCTAGGACAGTTAGGAAAGCAGTTTTTCCACCCTCAGCTTCTCAGCACTGAGTGAATTTTTTCTTTAGTTTCAGAGTGCATACAATAGGCATATCTTATGTTTACATTTGGAACCAACTAAGCTAGTTTCAACATATCCCAATTCTGTTCATCTCCACAATAAATACAACCCACGCCATTCTCAAATCTACCTGGTAGCTTTGATTTCCACAGACATTTCTAAATAAATTAAAATTTAAAATTCTATTTTTTTGTCTGTTCTAACTTCTTTTGAAGGAAGATGGTGCTTTACTTCAAAATAAGTAATTCCCGTTGACATGGAGCTGTTGGAATTGCAAAGATGTTGAGGATTCTTGGGACAGGAATGTACCTTAAGCCTTGCATTCCTCCTAAAAGTCCTTATAAAGAAATCCTGCTGCACCACTGAGACTCAGTGCATCAGGTGAGGTTTGTTAACAGGACGTAATGCTTTAAATAAAACAAAAATTACATTGAAATCCCTTGCAGAAAAAGTTTGTAATATTCATGGTGTGTAAGGCTGCAGATCGTGCTATGTTGTGCAATTACGAGTGTCAAAAGACAACACCCCTGAAGGCTTGAGCTGCAGAGGCAAGACAGAACAGACCTGAGGCTGGGTGTGACTTGCAGCACGCTGCCTGGGAAAGGCTGGGAGCTCTGGAACCAGTGATTCATGTATACTACTTTTAAACTTTTTTTTTTTTTTGAAAAGTTGCTTAGTTCATTAATTACTATAATCGCTTGCTTAATAACAGGGTAGTAAAACTTGATCTGTTTATGCCTATGAAATTGAAAATTGCATGCTGTGGCATACCTGTCTGCAGCTAGGAAATGTTTTACACTGTTTGTGTTATTGGATTTCAAAGATTATTTTATTGAAATGATGATAATTTAGGTTGTGGCATTAGTTATTAATAAGGCACTAAAGTAATATTGCTAATTAGAGACTAAGAAAATGGGATTAGGATCCAAAATAGGGATCAGAGTTTAGAACAGGCTGTAATTTGGATCTGGTATAGCCTGAAAACTGATATGCTGTCTCTGCAAGATTTTTAGCTCAAACAGGAGGAGATTCAAATTGTGTCTTGGTCAGAAACTCTCAAGCATTGTGTGTTGAGGAGTGGGAGAAGGGGAAGAAGGGTTGTGTGTGGCTGATCTGAAATCAGGTTTATGTAGATAAATTCACAAGAGGAGAGCGTGGCTGTTCACACGTGTGTACGTGTACGCTCTGTAAATTCAGGTGAGGGAATCAAAGTTGGGTTGTGTTTTAGCTGCTTCTACTGCATTTAAAAGCACGTATTTAGTACACAGTTCAAAGATTCTTGTGGACAGCCTAGGTGAAGCTTGGGAAGATGATCCTCACCATTTACTTGTTCAAAGGGGCAAAGGTTGCAAAGAGAGAGGCCTGAAAAGACTTTTAATTAAACAGGTTAAGGGACAAAAGAAGAAGAAGAATGGGGGGAGGTTCATAAGGAAAAACTTTTGTTTTTCCTCATGTAGGATGTAGCATATTAATGTAGCAATTCAGAAGTGTGTTCAATTAAAATGTGTTGTTGGAACTTAAATGATGTTGGAACAGATGAATTTAAAAAAAGAATTATTCTAATACCAAAACTTGCAATTATCTGGATGTGACTAAAATACTTTTGCTCAGTCACTCTTATTAAGAAAGGAAGTTTAAAAAAAAAAGTCCTCAAAGGATATGTGTAATTTGGTTAAATTAATTGCAAGCTGGGAAACACAACCACTGAACATTATGCCTGCCTCTGCCATGACTGACTCTGCCATTTTCTACTAATATGTTTTCATGAACCCAGGTAGCCTTATTTATCCTTTCAAACTTGTAGGTTGTCTAAGTTTCCAGGGAAAAAACTTGGATCATACAGTGCATGTACTGAAACAAAAGCATGTTTGATCATTATGTGCAGAAAAAGTATCCCTCAAACAAGCCACTTAACTCCAAATCATGTTGCTGAATAATTTCAAGGGACAGTAGTAGCTGTGCAAAGGTTGCTCCAATACCTGGTGAAGAGCTACTGCTTTAGGCAGTCAGTTTCCAATGTGAGATCTGGAACTGTGTTAAGCATCTCAACTTCCAGCGTCGTGTAGGTGGAGAACTGGACTTGTCTGGCTGCAGTACTGGGTCAGTGCATATCATGTTGGCAAGGTATTGCTGAACTTACCAGAGGGAGATGCTGAGAGTGGCAATGGGTCTTTAAACTCCTGTAAAGCTAAAATTTAGACCCCTTTCTTAGTTCCTCTGAGGGATGCACTTTCACCTTAGGACTGACAAAACAGAGTTATTTTCTGGATATTGATGTGTAGTCTGTTTGTGTTCACTTTGTTTTGTTTCTTAGTGGATTGAGAGATTTAGGAATGCAAGCACGTGCTCCCCTTCTTCTCCACCCTTTCCCCTGCTTACTTCACCAAATGTAGCTCACTGGTTAGCATGCTTTTGTAGGATGTGAAATCAAGGTGCCAGTTTCTTCACAATGGGAGCTTGCCATTGTTTGTTTGTTTGTTTTTAATTTTTTGCCTTCTAAACTATTTTGCTGAGTTAGTCTGTGGTATTTCCTAGCTCTTGAATTTAATTTTGTTATGAACAGCAGAGCAACATCAAAGATTAATTGGGCCAAACACACATTACTCTCCCTTCCCAGGGAAGTGTCCTGATTATGAAGTATAGGTCTGGTTCCTTAATTTTGTTCTTCAAGGATTACTTATTAAAATTACTGAAATTATTTATTCAATATGAAATGAAATGCATGCTTTAGGATGCAAACCTACATAGCTACCAAATGACAAAGTAGTTAGAGCTTTCTCCCTCTGGCCTATTGCTTCTTTAGTTATTAGACATTGTAATAGTTTTAATAATAGAGAATAATTCTGCCTTAGAGATGTCCATTGTTTAGTTCTTAGGATGACATCCCAGGCTGAGGGTCATCTTTATATTGGCTTCCGTTAGCAGAGGATAATCCTGGCTCTACAAGTCAGGATGAAAGTGCTAGCTTTTGTTCAGCTGTGTCCTTCATGAAAGGAAATCATAGGCAAAATATCTATTAACAATAATCAGGCTTCTCAAGAGCAAGGTGGATAAATTAGGCCTGGTTCCTGTGTAGCTGAGGAACAGACAAGAGACAGATCAGATCAATTCATGAGAAATCATGAGCTTGCTGCTGGAAGAGAAAGAAATTTATACATTTTTGGGGATGGTTCATCTGATCAGGATTATCAAATAAATGCTTTGTTCTTTACCTCCTTTAGGAGATGACATTGTATACTTGAACACCATTACATGAAAATGTAGCATTATAGAAGATTACTTATAACACAGATGGCACTTTTTAGAGTTTTTTGTAACTCCTTGCAGTGTTTTTATGGAAATGACCTTGCTGAGCCATATCTTTCTCTTCAAATGTCACCAAAGAGAGAGAAAATCCCCTATGAAAATTTGCATGAAATTTCAATTCCACCAAAGAGGTCCATTGCCCTTAAGAGTCACTGTGATTACAAAAGTTAAGTCTGTCCAAATATAGTAATGATGGAAGTTATGAATTCTGTCCCTGAAATATCTTACTTTCGAAAGAAATAAATTAATGCATTTCTGATCCAGAAGACATGCTGTTTTATTAATTAGTGTACAAGGAGTTGTTGGGTTAGATGATTATGTTCAATTAAGCATAATGAAAGTAATTAATATAGGTTCTGGTTTTAGGTGGTTGAGTTAATAGTGCCATTAAATGCTTCTGTTGTGATACTGCTTGTTCTAGCAGAGAAAAAAGTTTAAAAAGAAAGGCAAAAGTGTTTTTTCTTTGTTTCTCTCTCAGTGAGCAAAATAACTTCTCTGTCATAACATATGCAGAATAGTTTACATTTCTTTTGTAATTGCTAATGCTTGCAAATACACTATATTGAAATACACTTTAAAGTTTTGCAACATATCCTTTAAAATATTTAATTACGATGTGGTTTCAAGGTACTAGTCACAATAAAGGGAGTGTACTTCAAAGTATGCAAGATTTATTTACCAAACACCTCATGCTCTGTTATGCAGGTCTAGAAAAGGGCCAGTAGCCCACAGCAAATGGACTTTGAAAAGGAAGTGGTTCCAAGTAAGGATTTCTGCTGGGTATTACCGTGCCTTTCTGGCTTCTGCTGTTTTATTTTGAGGAGATGGCAGTGGAAAGTTGTTTCTCATGGATTCTCAGAGGGTGCTCTTAAGCCTCAGAGTTCCTAAGCCACCAAATAAAGAAGAAACTTGTGATGAACCAGCTTTGGAAGTATTTAATTTCTTTAGTCGTATTTAAATGAGACGAAATGAAATTTTGCAGCATAACCAATTGCTGTCATAACTGTTTCTTCAGGGTTTGTTTACTGCACACAATGGAATATAGGAGTTGTGGAGGCAATGTGTTCACTTGCCTTGGATGTAAGTTGAACTCTTAAGGTTCATAAGACTATGCTGATCCAACATCAGAGAACACTCTTAGCAGCTCAGTCTCTTCAGAAAATGCACTGATTACAATCTTAGGAAAGACTGAGCAGAACACATTGCCCCATTCTGTATTAAAAAGCAATATATTCCTACTTTGAAGAAATCTGAGCAGCAAAAACTTGATTTAAAGAACATATAAATTTGAATTTCAGGAGGTAACTACATAGGATGTAGAAATGGGATAGAGAAATGTATGAGCCAGCAATAAAAAACCCAATTGTTTTCTCATGATGATTAATCCTGCAAGTAACCTGTGTTTTCATTATGCTCATAAAATGCAGACCAAATGCCATTTGAACAATTTCTATTTGTTTAACATTTTGTATGAGAAATATTTCAGCCTTTTCTGCTCTACAGATGTTGGTACTGCTTCTCTTGTCACTGTTACATTAAATCAAACTCTAGATGCTTTAAAATTGAAGATAAAATTGACCTGTTATCCATGCTGATATATGAGCTTTGTCTTGAACATCTGCTCTAAATATGCATCTTGTAAGTTGCCTCTGTATTGGCTTGGAAGTGACAATTGAGTGGAGCTTTTTCTTCGCCTTCCTTTGCTGTGCAAGAATTAAATTTCAGCCTCTGCTAGATGGATTTTCCCACAGTTGTTACCAGCTTGCAACACATCTTTCTGTTGTTGCTGCAGCTGTGGGTGTCCTGTAGCTGGCTTATGTAGAGCTCAGTGCAAACCATCGGTTCAGTTTTTCTGTGAAAGGACAAGAAGTGCTTGCATGTACTTTCTTTTTTTTTGCTCTTCCTACTTGTGGAGGACTTGTGATGCATGAACAATAAATGCCTCCAAAAGCAGCCCTATCTCAAGTGAGCTGTTGCTGGAGAAGTTCTGGGTCTTTTTTAGGAATCATCTGTAACATGAGCTAATCACTTTATTTGTATGAGGTCTTTTCACAGGAAAGCCAGAAAGATAAAACCCTCAAGCAATTATTGTACATTTTGCTGCTTCTATTCCCTCTACATCCTTGCTCTCCCAACAGATACCATATTATGCTTTTTTTCCTTACTGCTGAGAAGCTCAAAACTATGATGCTGTTCTAACTTTATGAGCTTAAAAAAGTGGCCAAAAGACATGCAAATGAGAGACAGAAAAGCTTTTCAGTATTGCACAAAGTGTACAAAATTATTCTGCTATAACTTGGGTAGTTGAACTGAAGGAAGAAAGTGGTAATTCAGAGATAAAAGTGGCAGAGGCACACTCTTGTAGATGCTGTTACTTCCATTTTTTCCCCATCCCAGTCAGAGGGAATTGGCAGCAGAGGGATGAAGCTCAACTTTGTGCTTCACATGTGATATTTCTAAGCAATACCAAGATAAAGTGATGCAGAGAACTCTCTTTTAATGGAACACATTTCTCTGACGCATCTCAGAGTTCATAAACGTTGGATTTGCTGTCTACTTGGGTTTAGTTTGAAATGGTAAGGCTGAAAATCACTATGCAGTGTCAAATTCAGCTTTGTTCTTTTCACGGTTTAAGAACACAATAATTATATATATATATATATTATAATTATAGCAAAGAGATTTTTGATATTAGGGAAAGATGGTGAGGAACTCTTAAATCATTTTACCAAATGAAGAGACAGCAAGAAAAGACACTACTATAAAACCTACCCAGGCTGTTATGTTATAGAACTAATTTTTTTCCCCTTGAAAGATACTTGATAAGCTTGTGTCTTTTATACAACTAAAATACTGCTAATGTAGAGTTCTAGTATTGATACTGAAATGCTCAATATCAGAAGAATATATTGATTACTACAGGAAACTTAACTTGCTAGTATGTACTGGTGGGATCTTGAATGGATTTTTCTTAATGCTGTCATAAACAAGATGTAGATCAGTGTCTTTGATCTAATCTCTAAAAATTCCGTCCTCAAACTGCATGTGTGTTATAGTATACTAATTTTTTTACAAAGAAATCCTCTCTCTTCTACTGTGTATACATAATATCTGAAAAGCAATGTTGATAAACTCTCCAACTGTCCCTGTATGTAGTGCCAATCCTTTGCGCTTCACAACTGGCCTTAGCTCCTTTTTTCTATGCAAAAGTGAAACTTAAACACAACAGCTGCTTTGCAAGTTGTGATGCTGCATGACTTTCTCACCAGTTTCATTCTGAGACCTGTAGTCCTCTCAAAATGAATAATTTTCTACCTCCATAAGCTACCATATTAACTTTGGAATTACGTTGCTGGGCTCAATGTTGGAATTCAGTTCAATAGCCCATGATGTAGAAATGTGTTTGCATAACAGTAATGTAAAAATAATGAGCCCTGCCTTTTTCTTGCTGATTTTGTCATAAAGGACTCCTAACCAACTTAAGAGACAGTTGCATGCCACAAAAGCCTGCACAACTGAGGAGATGCTGCAAAATGAAGTAGAGCAGGCAAGAAAGCAGGAGTACTTCAATTACCTGAGTGCATGACACTAAGGTGGTGAGAGTAATGTAAAATGCATTAAATGAGGTCAGAGACATGATTTTCTTGAAGCTGCTTGGTGTGTCAGAAATGTTTTAAAGAACTTTCAGTCTGCCTTTAACATTGCTGCAATAATTTAAAAAGACAACCCCCCCAGTTTTTTGGTTGCTATAATTGAATATGGTTTCCGCAGATCCTTGTGAATTCTTCAGGTGCAGGATCTGTATAATGGGAGTCAGAGGAGGTCCCTGGTGTCCCTTTTGACAACCAAACAAGGTACGTCCAGTATAGATGTTTGGATACTTGAAATTCATTATGCATCTCTGAAGGTGATAGCACAAATCACTATTGGTAGAGTCTACAGGCTGCAGCCAAACTTTTTAAAGGTCTCCTCTATCAGCATGAAAGGTTAGTGTAGTGTTCTGCAGGGTTCTACATCTATCTTTTATGGTGTCAACTGCCACGGAACTGAGAAGAGATAAAAAAAGAGGAAATTTCATTAGAGGAAGGGATGGGATAAGATGGCTGGTGGAGGAAGGTGGGAAAAGTTTCCATTTGTATGCATGGAAACTTTTGAATCAAAGGGTCACTGCAACCTTTAAAAGGGGATTTTTTTAATAGCTCAGTGTGCTCAAAGTTCATACAGCAAGAGACTTTTCACAGATGATCTACTGCTCCTGGGCCAGTTTTTATGCAGCCTGAGCATGAGCAACTCCAGAAGCTGGGCTAGCACATGTGCTTAATATACTCATCTCAGGTCTTGCCAACCCTGGCTTTTTGTCTGCAGTGCTGGGTCTGCTTCAGCATCAAAGCCAGCAGCTGTTGGGTTCCTCTGTTGTCACCAGCAGATACCAGTGCAGTGATGTGGAATTGCTACCAAATGCTTCAGACAGTGACATGGGCACATCCTTTGTTCTTCCCTGGCAGCTGCCCAGAGGCCATTAGTCCATGGTGGAAAGGAGGAGGACTTGGCAGTGATTTGAATTGTATGTTGACAGAAGGCACATAAACAACTGCTTATTTCCAGAGTCTTCTCTGAATATATCCTTCCTTTCATGAAAATATAGCTGATTATTATCTTGAGTCTAGGGAGAGAGGATGCTGCATATTGATGTTCCTAAGTGCCCTTCTTCAGTTTTGCCCTCTTTATCAAAAATAAATGTAATTTAAAATTTAAATGATAACGTTAGTGAAATTTTATTAAATTTAATTTGATTTAATTTAAAATAAAATTGCTAAAAAGTGAAATTAACATAGAAAAAAAAAGCATAATAAAATATTTAAACTGCAGGAGTCCTTAGGGAGAAGCACCATCATAACCCCCTTTTTCCTTCTCTTCTACCCATCCTTTCCCAAATGCCTGTATCGTGCGCACTCAGATTCTTTAAGAAACGATGCACTTGAAAGAGTAACAGACTTTTCTGAATGCCAGTAACTGTAAAAACATGCATTTGCAAATGAAGAAACTGATATGTAAAGGTTCAATGAGCTCTTCAAAGAACAAATTAAGCTGGTGTTAGTCATTACGTGGCATTGCTTATACCCATGGAAGTGGGTGTGTCTATCCTGCTCCCATTCCTAAATAAATGTATAGCTAGGCATCTAGCAGGAGCAGCTGTAAATGCAATATTTACAGTTTAGTTTTTTTGGGGGTGAAAATCAGCACTTCACAGGCTTCTACAAATATAAGCACAAGATAATCCTTCATCAGAATTAGTCATAATGATTGTGAAGAGATCTGAATTTTTATATTGCTCCTGTCCCTGTTATGAGTTTCTTGTGGATAAAGCTGAGAGTTTCAGTTTTTAAATATGTGAGGCCACTCATTTATACCTATGAGTAACAGAAATTTTTCTCTGGCAACAGTTGCTTTTATCTTTCAGGGCATATAAAGGCTTGATGTGCAATTAACTAATATTATTGAGGTGAAAATTTATTTTGCTGTTGTCTAAAGCTTTGAGTATTTTAAAGAAAAATTCTCTAGCTCTCTGTTAGAATGAAAAAAATGCTCAGTCAGCATTGTGGAATAGATTTTGATTACCAGTTACTTTATAATCACATTAATATTGTTAAAATTATTTTAGAGCAGATTTAGGGTTCTTCCTTTAAAATCCTGCTTGTAAAAAAAGTGAATCAGTGTAAGGAAGGTCTGGCATGTTTTTCATGTAACTGAGCCTATCATTCATTCTCCCTTGGTTGACTTAGGGTAATTATTTGGACCTAGTTTCACCACAGATACAAGATGCACATAGAAGTCCATAACTATGTGTAATAGATTGCTTTAGGCCTGTGAGTTAATCTTTCGCTCTAGGTTTTGATGATCTGAATGCCTCTCTGTCCCAAATAAAATTACTTTTAAGTGAAATGTAAAGAAATCATACAGTCATTAGTTGAAAATCTAAAAATAGTTGTTTTTTTTAATGAAAATATTTTTCTGTTTTGTTGTTTTGTTCAATGTCCTTCCTGTTTCACAGATGTTACAAATTTGACTTTAAAGCAACCCAATGATAACATATTTCTCAGAAGAGAAAGGACAAGGTCTGGGGACTACAATACTTAAGGCTTGTGATTCAGGAGGAGCACAGATTGTTAACTCGAGGTCAGGAGTCATTCAAAAGGCATTAAAAAATTCAAGAAGGGGTGAGTAAGAGTGAGATTTGGAAATGAGAGCATTATTAGCTTCAGTAATATATATGTATATATAAAGGTGTTTCTGTTTTCATGTGGCTGATGTAGAAGCCAAAGCATAGTAGGCTTAAATCTTAGCTCTTACTTTTGTACTCAAGTGCAGTGTAAAGTGCACAGGGCTAAGTTCCTTGCTGGCTCAAACTGACCAGAGCCCAAAAGCACAGCTTTTCCAAGTCAGTAGAAAGGGGAATCTGTGGCATGCCATTCAGTGCTCTTTTACTGTACTGGAATGTGGGAGAAGGGCAGGGAGCTGGATCAGAAGAGCTTACCATGAAGGGATAAGATTTGAGTTACTGTCTGTACTGTATGGAAACTGTCTGGGATCCCTGGGGATGTCCAGGTGTTCGAATTACAGCATCATTTGCTTCTCTGTTATCCCCTGTTGTCTGGTGGATTCTGCCTCTTTCCTCCTGCTCTCCCCTTCCTTTAAATAGGCATTTGAATATTCCAATTTGCCACCAGCAGCCTCGGGTCTAATCATGTGGAGATAGGCAAGCTAAACAAGTTCTGCTAGGAAATCCATCTCCCAGCTGAACTGCTGAGCCAATAAAAGACTTGGCTCTCATTTTGTCTATGCTGTTCATTATACGAACACAATACTGTTCACTTCGATGGATCCATGAAGGATAATCATTAATTTCCTAGCACAGAATTTTTCCTGAGTTTGGGAAGAAGGGGTAAGAAGAAATCCACCCTGATCTGAGACCCAGAGTCAAACATGTTATCATGTAGGAAACAGAAACATTTTTCTTACAATCTTTAGTTTTGATCATCTTAATATTAGATAAGAAGTCTTCTTTTTAATTTTTTTTTCCTTGAAATACAGGAATTTGTGGGTTATTTTGAAAATGCTCAAGTGTTCTTTTAGCTTTTAAGCTTCCTTTGTCCTCCCTGTCCCAGTTACCCTGGCAGTGACATTGAATTCAGTTTGTTATTCTCATTTTAGGAGGTTTTTTTATCATGGAGAATAAGTTCAAGGTTTACCAGCCAGTGTTTATCCCTACATCTATTTCTTTCCTCAAGTGAAACAACTGGCAAGCTTTACATGCCAAGAAGACAATTTGAACATAATTGCATCAAAATGTGCCATTTCATCAAATAAACTAGTTTTAAAACATTTAATCACGTTTAAGAAAATCTGTGTCAAGCTTCATTTATCTTCTGTAACAGAAACAAAACTGAATACTATAATTTGCTCATTTATTTTAAGCCATATTACTGTGATAACTGCTCTGCAAGTGGTCTGGGATATCAGTTTTGTCCTCAGCAGCCTTAATTGTATGGCTTTCTACTTGGTTCTTAGTGATCAAACATCACAATACAGATTGCCATCAGTTACTGTCTCATTAATGCCTTCTGGTTTGATACAAAGTGATGCTGCAATTGCTTTAGATGTTTTAGTTACATTCTTAGTTTCTTTGGAGAATTTGTTGATACCAAATTCTTGGCTCCCAAATTGAATACACAAATTGTAACTCTGAGGAAACAAGGCTGGAGCTGAAATGCTTCCCCCACGGTGCTATGCCAAATGGAGATTTGGCAAAGAAATTAATCTGCAAACACTTTTCTTCATGAAATAGCGCTGTTCTGAATCATGGACTTTCTTATATGGTGCTGGAAAGAGTAGTTTGCTTTTACTTTTTGACTTTTTACTTTTCTTATCTTGTATTCTTTTGCCTTTCTTTGTGAATTTAGAGAAAAAGATACAGACCTCCACTTACACCACATATGACAATCAGAACATATCATAGAATCATAGGATGGTGTGAGTTGGAAGGACCAGTTCCAACCCTTCTGCCATGGGCAGGGACACATTCCACTAGGCCATACCCAATAGACTAGTTTGGAGAAATGTCTCAAAGGTGGGTTTCTTCATTTGTTGTACTGGAACAGTTTCATTCTGTTTCTGCTCTACACAAGTGCTTAAAGAATGCTCAAAGCATTTTGAGTCCAGAACGGAGAGATCTTTCCTTTCTATGCATCAGCTGCTGTTTGAGGTGTAAATGAGTAGCTTTCAGTCTTGACTACTGACAACTTTTCATGTAGGTATAATTTCATGGCTGTAAATTCCTGAAATCCAGGGACCAGAAACCATAGTCTTATAAAGGAAAAAGTTTTTCAGCAAAACTGAAAGCATGTGCTTTTGATTCTTGGAAAATGCTAAAATAGTGCAAGGTACAATTACACATAAAAGTTTTTAGGGGACTTTTTGAAGACAATTTCAGAACTCAAATGGAGACTTGAAAAGTTGTAGTCTTTTTACAGAAAAGGCTCAACATATGCATAGAAAAAGAAGTATTCCTTGTTAAACAGAGCAAGAGTTAAGAAATAAACCATTATCTGGTACCACTGTGTAAGCTGCCATTACATTATGCTTCAAGAAATGACAGCAGATGAATGGAAGAAAAAAGTTGGAAGAGCTAGAGATGGCAGTCCATAAAAATTGTGCAAGGGAAAATGGAGTGATTGAGTTAAAGAACAGGAAAATAATTTCTTCTCTAACCTAATGCATTAAAAGAGAAAAAAAAAATCTGGATTGAGACTGAACTGAGGTTTTTCAGGTGGCATAGCATGTTTTACCTTTTTTTTTCAATCTATACTTCAAATAATAGTTCAAAATGAAACATTTTAAAATGCTATACTTTACATTTTAGACTAAGGTGAAAGCAGAGGATGGAATTTCTTGCTGTTATCTTGGCAGCTCTGCTTGTTACAGCTCTGACTGTGTTCTCATGTTAGATGACTATTTTGAGATTGCAAAGCGATGTGGAATGAGGAGATAACTTGCCTTTCACGAAAAAATTAAGGCAAGAACTTGAGACAAAATTTTAAAACAACATCTTGAAAATTGCAGGCCATTTCAAAATCAGAAGAATAAAAGAAAAATATCAGGGTAACCTTTCATTGGTTTGTCACAATTACAAGTAACTTTTTTTTGTCTTTTTTCCTTTTTCTTTAAGGAAATTAAGAAATAAAACTTGTACTGCTCTTTCAAGTGTATCTTCTTCTGCTTTTTCTTGCAGGTCAAAATTGAAATTACATTGAACAAGATATTTTGTCATGAGCTAGTGGCCTGGATAACCTTAATAAGAAGTGGTACAGCTTAATAGAAATAAATGGTCTTTATTCTCCAATCTGTCTGTTTGGAGGGAATAGAGGTTGTCATTTCAGTGCAATTCCTACATAAACTAGAAGTGGAAAAAATAAAATGGTAAGACTAAAGTAAAGGAACTTAAAGTTCATCTTAGAGAAAATATTTGTCAAAGCAGCATCAAAGTCTGCAGTGTCATGAACTGACACTGAGAGAAATTCATCCTGAGGAAGGGTATTATATTTAAGATGTCTTTTCTCCTTCATGCCTTCTTTGAAATACTTTACTTTCATACAAGCTAGAGATCCATACATCATTTCAGGGACACACAACCTGACGTCTATCAAAAGTTTCCGTTTTTCAGATTAAAGTGGAAGTTTTGAAACAAGACACCTGTTTATATATTTTTTTTTTCCCAGTGCCTGCATGGCTTTATTTTTCCTTTAGTTCTTTGAATCACAGAATCATTAAGGCTGGAAAAGAGCTTTAAGATCATCAAGTGCAACTGTCAGCCCAGCACCAGCATTAAAGTGTCCTCAAGTGCCATATCCAAGCATTTTTTGAACACTTCCAGGAATGGAGAATCCACCCCTGCCCTGGGGAACGTGTGCCAGTGCTTGGCAACCCTTTCCATGAAGAAATTTTTTGTAATGTCTAATCAAAACCTCCCTTGGATCAACTTGAGACCATCCTGTATTTTGGTTGTAGGCATTCTGGAGCAAGGACCCACTTTTGTTTCCTGCTCGTACCTTGCTTGGCTAGTGGTGTGCTGCCAAGTGGACTGGTCTCCACAGTGATGAGAGGTCCTCTCTGAGCACCTGTGTGTAGGATCAGTGTAATTCCAGAAGGCTCTGGAGCGGTACTAAGAAAGGCTTGTCTGTTTTTATGGCTTCTGAAGAGACGTCGTGTGTGTGCCTGTGTGTGTATTTTTATATATGTATGTGCATGCAGTGTGAAGAGGACTAAAAATGTACTTGCATTTTTTTCAGTATGTATATACTCAAGAGGAGGGGATATGAATAACTGCACGTGCCCAGGCTTTTGACAGGCTCTTCCTTGCCACCCACCCAACCTGCAGAGGTGAGCAGCAGCCAAGGCAGTGTATATCATGTTGTGATACCAGATTAACCTTTGCTGCTCTGTGGTTCATTCTTCTCAGACATATACAAAAAGGTGTCTGCCTGAACACATGAGGAGAGGAGATGTTTGTTCACAGCTGAAGTCCTTGCTGCTCCCACCTTTCCCAAGGGGGAATCTCCTGCAGCACTGTCCTACCAGAGTTTGCCTGGGTAATGCTTTTCCCTCTGAGCCACCTCTCTGCTACATTTATCTTCTCTCGTGTCTTGTTAATGAACAAAATAATTTCCAGTTAGAATCTCTGACCCTGGTTGCTTGGTTTCCTCAGCAGGTCATGTTTTGGACAGCTTGGGAATACCTTCACTTGCAGCAGTCTTAATTAAAGGTGGATATATGCAGCTGAATCCAATAGTCTCAGTGAGTTCCAGTTTCAAACTGAAACCACTGTATTTTGGCTTTACACAGAAGAATTGGTTTATTTTAATGTTCATTAAAGCTAAACTGGGGAAAAGTCTAGGTGATGTGCTCAGAAGACATAGGTAATATCAGAGGGAGAAAGGGAATAGGGCAGTAGAGGTTTTAGATCTCCATAAAATATTCTGTTTTTTAAAAAATCTATTTGAAGTTTGTAAATGCAAGTTTAGAAGTTTTTGCATTCACAAATTTTCTAAAACACACATCCTTCTTTTTCAACAGCATTCTGGCTCATTAGTTTTCTTAATACTTAAATTATTTATTCTGGGAAACTCATAACTATATTTTTTTATTGCTGTGAACAAGCAGATAGTGAAAGATTGCTAGAATTTCATGACCAGTATTGCATGGCATTTCAGTCTTAATATATTTAAATGCCTGAACTTGAATTAAATTTTTTTTGGCTCAATTCCTTGACACATTTCTTTTTTTTCAGAGTGGCCAAGTTTAGATTTTCAGCCAGAAAGCCAGAAGGCTTTGGAGAACAGGTAAAACTTGTTTCTTGCGGTGACTAACTTTGCACGAGTTTGAAAGAGTTTTAAAACCTTTGGGCTTTAACCCATATCCAGCCCTCAAATTCAAATTTAGCCCATCTAATTGGAAATTGGATCAGACAGGTGAGTTGCTGTCTTTAACATTTTTACTTATACATGAAACTATCTTCCCCTTTATCTTGTTTTAGTTAAAATTAGTTCTGAATAAAACATTTTTACCACGTCCTGGGGCTGCATGTTGAAAAAAAAAAATAAACTGACCACTATGATTTCCAGTCAGTTTCTTTAACTGGAGCTGGTCTGTTAAATTCCAACTCAGCAGTGAAAGAAAATGCTCCAAATCTAGAACTTTATTTTAACATTTCCTTTCCTCTCTTTAATACAAGTAGTATCTTGGCATGACCTGTGCTTACTTCTCCCAGGAAGTCCGTAGATGTAGTCTGTAGATGTAGATTTACATCTAGAGCTGTGAGGCTTCCTAACAGCTGCTTCCTGAAATATGCACAAATAATTTACAGCAGCCTGTGGTGACTTGTTGAATGGTGCATTAAACCACCTGAGGAAGAGGTGTTTATGCAAGCCAGCAATGCAGAGCATGCTGCCAGCTCAGGTTTTAGGGAAACTACTGTTGCAGTTCAACACATTGCTGTGCCATATTTTGTGCAGCAGTTTTAGAGACAGATTTAAAGAAAAGAAGGGTTTTGGTACAGTTAAGTTTTGTGCATGTGCTTGCAGTAGGTATCTGCCTGGCCCTTAGTCAGTGAACCTCTGTTAAAAATTAATATAGTAAGTACTGGCCTAAATTCCTGAAGTTCTTTCTTTTGTTGAAAGTAGGCTTTGCACCATCACTTCGTTTTATCAAATCTGTATGACTACTCTAGGCTGGCTGGCCTCAGGTGTCAGCTACTGCTGAAAGACCAAGTGTCTTTGTGCATCTCCATGCCCTGCAGAATGTTGCTACTGCAGACTCCCTTCTCTGGAAGGAAGAAGGCAATTTTGCAGAATTCTGAACCGAGGTGACTCTTGCTGCCACTATCTCTAGATCACCTAGAGCAATGTGGAAAGGCTTTTGGCTGAGCATTCAGAGGTAATATCAATTTCTAAATTATATCCTTATTTCTAAAAACCCTGTGTGCCTCTTAGAGACTTTATAATCACTTATCTACCTTGGACTCCACTTACTGCCTTTAGAAGGGTCTTTTCTATTCAAAGGTTTTATAAGATAAGAATTGAGGTAGAGATAAGAAATAGAGAGATGTAAAGGCTTTAATTGGTTGCTACTTTCTAGTGTTCTGTATTTCCATGTGTATTTATAATATGTCTCTTCAGTCACTTAGTACTTACTAAGGGAAATATTTACTCTCCTCCTCCTACTTCCACTCCATCAGAAAGCCAGGGTATATTCCACAGTCTGGAAATACAGTAATTTGATAAATTGACTGTTTAGCCAATAATACCTACCCTGCAAATGGTTCAAATCATTTGTTGTATCACTACAGAATAAATCAGTGACTGAATACTGGCAAAGAGCTCCAGCTACTGAAGCTGCTGTGTCCCCTAACTCTTGGAAACTGCATTGTCTATCGAAATTTAGATAACTCAAGTTGCTGAGTAACCTCACACTGTGCACAGGCAGGTGCTAAGAGCGTGATGCAGAGACAATAGCAGGCAATAGCTGGGTGGGGAGATGTCTAAAGCTAACCATTAGAAAATGCTGGAGTGAGAAGTCAGGGTCCAGCTTCTCAGAATACTGTGCTGAGCTGGACTGGAGGTTCCTAAGAAGAAAGTGCCCCTTGGAGTCCATGCCAGATTATCCCCCTTTCATGGCAAAAAGGATCATCTGCATCTGTGGCCTAATATCCCAGTGGAATTTTTATAAATGTCAGTCTTATTTGGTGCAGAATTTAGAATTTTTTTGCTTCACTAAGAATATCCCAACACCACAGTCTGTGCTGTTCTGGGAACCATCTGCCCTCTTCTAAAGCTCTTTTTAATCTCTAATCAAAGATTAATTATGCCAAGCTTTGGGCCATGAAGACTGTGTAAGAGAGAAAGTGCCTACAGCACTCACCAAAGACATGGGAAAGACAGGTACAAGCCAGTGCTGTGATTTATAGCTGGGATTCAGCAGCCAGGGATGCTGAGATAAGCCCTGAAACACCATGCTAAGGCTGTGAACCTGCTGTGTGCCACCTTCTCTTTGTAGAGGGGAAGTACTGTTCCAAATTATCACTTAACACCTCCCAGATGGTATCTCCCTACCTGTACTCGCAGCTACCCAATGCTACCTGCTAGTATTTAACAGCACTTAGAGTGTTCTTTAACTCTTGCATCTCTGAAGGATGTATCAGTGTCCTCTACCTGCTTCCATATCCCAATTTTGTCAGATTTCCTAGAGACAGAGCTCCCCGGGGTTCTTCTCTTTAACCTGGACATGTATCCAATATTGAAGTCCATTCTGAGGCTGAAGTTCTACTTTAAAATTTGGAATCCACAGATTATGGGAATAAATAAATGTAAATTTAATTCTGATCGGAGCCGAACAGTCAGGTTCCTCTCTGACTGCTTTCTTCATGCAGAGCTGGGGCTGAGCCTTCAGTGTCCATAACAACAACTTTCCCTGCAAATGGTGTCCTAATTCTGTCTGAAACTGTCCTGGGGGACTTTGACAGCTCCTCTGAGTTCTTTTTGCTATTTCTCTTCATCTGTTCCCCTTTATCCAAAATTCTTTTCATGATGCCAGTCTGTTGGAAATACAGTTTTGATGGGTTATTTGAATATTAGCTAGTGTTTGAACAATTCCAGCCCTGTGCTTCTTAGGTTACTGCTGAAGTTGTTGAAGTACTCAAAAAATCATTCAAGCTTTTATATACATATTCAGAGGAGATTTTTATCTTTAGAATATTCTATATGGCTCTCTAATGCTTCACTGATATGAATCATCTGATCACTGGATTGTTTTTAGATTAATGAAGAATGTATTTCCATTTCTTTTCCCTCCTTCCCAATCCCCATATATTCAGAATTGGAGAAACCCCGTCTTCTTAAAGCATGCCCATAGCCTGAGGATTGGGCTGTTTTCTTGGCAGTTAGAAATCACTGTCCCAGAGAGAGGAATTTAAAATTTCAGCAAAATTAGAAGCTGATTCTCCAGTATTCAAAAGGGTTCTTGAAGCACTGGAATTTCAAGACAGCTTTTTTCACCTCCACATTTGCTCATGGTTTGTGTGTTAAGAAATCCAGAGTGATAAGGTATTCTGAGATCACCTATCACACAGGTCTGTACTAGGAGGAGACAAGGTGACAGATGAATCTTGCTGCCTGTACCCCTGGAGCTGCAATCATACTAGTCTTGCTATCAAGTGTGTTTTTGTATCACTTGTGCCAGAAACAGCAATAGCTAAGGAATTTTAAGGCAGCTCAGGAAAACTAGCTGTTTTGATCTTGTTGAATCTCAACAGTACACCTAAAGTGACCTTTATTTGCCTGAAATTCTCTTGTGATGTATCCCAAAAATTACCTCTGGGATTATGCTGGAAATACTTTTTTGATTTGAGTTTGGTTTTGTTTTATTTATTAATTGTGTTCCTGTCTGCAGTTTAATGTTAGCATTCCTGTGATACCTGGAGAGACATGTTCAGTGGATTTCTTTCAACTTGACATTTAAAAGTGATTTCACACATCAGATTGTTTAATATTATATAGTTACCTAAGATAAATTATTAGATGTAATTTCATAACTTATTGAAGTAAATTATTACCTGATGTAATTACAGGAACCATTTGCTGTCGATTATAGTCTGTAACTGAGAATTTGTGCTTTAGTGGAAAAATAAACATAATTTTCTTTCCTTTTTCTTTAATATTGGTGATAGCTAGAGTCTCTCTGTGACTGGAACACAGAGGAAAATATAGTCCATATTCACCAAGACAAATACGAAAAGGAGATAGAAGAAACTCTAGTTAGGGATGAAATTATTCTCATCTTTGGAATAAGTAATAAGCAATTGCAGAATATCATCTGCCTAACCATTGTCAAGTTTCTGTAAATACCCTGACAGAGATAATCCTTAAGAGTAGTTTGAAGAGACAGACAGCTGTTGTTTTGTAAATACTCTGTTGTTGTTGTTGTTGTTGTAAATGCTACAAATGATAGCATTACTGAAAACAGAAATGGAATATATCAATTGGTTGCTCATCCACTTAGTACTTTTCTTCTGTCAAGGCCCAAGTCCCCAAAGTATGCTTTTGGGGAACATATGTCATCTGCCAAAACCCATTTGAAATCTGAAAGCACAGTAATGTTTTCCTTTGCTTTGTTTTTCAAATGTAAAACATTTATATTTAAAGTGAAATGCTTCTTTTAAATACAGTATACTCTAACTATGACACTAAGGGTTTTTTTTGTTTTGTTTTAAAATTTGTTTATAAAAACTATAATAAAGGCATATTTTCAAGCAATAGAAATTTCTCAAATTACTGAAAACTAAAATAACTAGAATAGGATCACCAGACCAAGAATTTGAAAAGTGTTTGTGCCTTACAGTAAAAGTAAATTCTTAGCAAGGTTTCCTGCTAATCCCTGCAAGTATCTCATGTCCATGATAAGACAAGGTGGAATGGAATGGAACAAGGGGGAATGGCTTTAAGATGAAAGATGGTATGTTTAGGTTAGGTATTGGGAAGAAATTTTTTGCTGTGAGGGTAGAGGGCCTCTGGCACAGGCTGCCCGGGGAAGCTGTGGATGACCCATCCCCAGAAATGTTCAAGACTGGATTAGATGGGGCTCTGAGCAACCTGATCTGGTGGAAGTTGTCCCTGCCCATGGCAAGGGGAAGTTGGAACAAGGTGGTCTTTAAGGGCTCTTCTAACTCTGATAATCAATCACATCAAAATCACTCTTTCCTTTCTGGGTGGAAATAGGATGAAATTCTACGTGGGCAAGCTGTAGTGAGGGCTATGGAAATGCACGTTCTGCCAGCAGAATAATTCCTAAAATGTTTAACAAATTGAGTTAATAGTTGCTAATAACAGTTGCATATTTTGCAAGCCCAGAATGTCTTGGGGCAGAGATACCTGCAGTGCACCAGGAGTACAAAGATATGCTCCTGCCTGCTGCCTTACCCACAACCAGCTGTCAGCCAATTGTATAATGTAAAAATCCTTTCAAGATAACTCGCCTAAACAGGTAGCTCAAATGGAGCTCTATTTGTGGCTAGAGTATTCCTGATAAATGAGAACTAATTTTTTATTTTATACATTCTATTTTTCTCTCTGCACGTAAAACTTGCAGTTTTTCTAGCAGACTCCTGTCCTTGGAGTACCCACTTTGCTTTAAGGGCAAAAGCAGAGGCAAAGGTAGTGGATTATTCATTGTCAACTACCATTTGTTATCCACTAGCTTCACCAGAAATTCACTCCCAAAAGCTCCTTACCTAAGTCTAATTGTAAAAATAATCTTTCTTGTTTTGTCCCAAGCTTGATACACTTTTGAGGTTATTTACTATTAACTTCAATAGGAAAAAGATTTCACTTGCTCAGGTTTGTCCTTTTCAGAAAGTATGTTATATTAAAATATATCTATGTGTGACTCTCTCTATAAGATATATATTTGTCCTTTGCAGAAAGCATGTTAAATTAAGACATATCTAGGTATGAATAGGTATATGGAATATCTAGGTATATCTAGGTATGTAGAATATCTGTACATAAAGCCTGATACATATGGTAATGTGCTTTATAATACTTTGAGTGAGAGCCTGGTTGTGTGAACCACTTGTGAATATGGGCATAAATTGCTTAGTTGATTATAGAAACTGCTTCAAAAAAGGTGTTCAGGCCAAGTGAGAGCACTGACTACTCTCAGTAATTCACAACACTGTTAGGATGCCAGAGATGTAAAAAGTGCCAATACATCCAGCTACTCATTTTTTCTTGATTCACTGCACTGTCCTGGAGGCAGCCAGCATTCCCACTTTCATAGCAGACCACATGGCCACAGTATGGCACAGAAAGGCACAAACCCCTCAAGGTGTGGAATAAGGGGTAAGAAAAGGGAAATATTTTTGCAAGGTGTCCTGCAACAAGATCAGCCAGTTTGGTTTTGTTATGGGACTGAAGTTTTAGATAATTTCAGTAGTCTTCAATTTCGCCTGAACCCAAACCTCTCAGATGAGCAGTAAAAGCAATCCAACATTTAAATGTTATGGATTTGGAGCCTCCCTGGCCTGGCTATAGTAATTGGTCTAAACTCATGACTTTTTTTAGCTAAATATTTGTTAACAATGTATCATTCTAAAGCAGTGGATATCTTACTGAGTCTTTCAGCAGATAGACACCTCAGAGCTTTAAGCACTTCAAATACTTGACACGGTACAAAAATGCCCAGTGCACAATCTGATGCTGCCCTGCTTTCACAGGGTGATTTAAAGTGCCAACATAAAAACTTATGAAACAAGTTTCTGGTGTAATAAACAGCATTTTAATCACCTGTTATTCATTTGTTAACTCTGAGGTGAAGCTAAACTTCTAAACTACAATATAGGCATTACATACAACTACGACTGAAACATTTAATTAAGTTTAAAATACCAATGACTTTAGTTTCCTTATGTTCAGAGAAGACAGATAATGGAAAGGGAGAAACTTGAAATAACAATCTGTTACTTTCTGAGAGCTTCTCTCTATCCTCACTGATGAGATTTACAATGTAGTAATGCTGCAATTTCATCATTATTTTGTAATCTTCTTAAATGAGTGTCTCATGTTAGTGCAGGCAATCACAATAACTACTTGAATAGGATTTGCTGCTGAGCAAAGCTGCTTGTGTTGCAAAAGCAACTAGAGGAACACACAAGTAAAAAAACGCCATTGTGCAAAGTGTTTACTTTCCCATCGAGTTTACAGTGAGTCTTGAGAAGGGAATTTAGTGATGGCTTCACCCATACTAGCAAGATGTCAGCAAATTGTCAAAGAAGGAAATAATTCTCTAACAGCAGCTTAAGGCAAATTCAAAACCGAAGGAGATTGGTAACCACAACACTTATTTAATGTGGAATGCTGTCATATTTTTATGGAGTGAGAAAGGAAAATCTTTTGGCTTCTCGATGCCTACTGCTCCCATGATCTCTTAGCCTAGGAGTGGATTTGAAGTGGGAGAAGTGTGGTGTCTGGCTGGCAGATGATCCCTCGTACTCAAGAGCTGTGTCCCAGGGAGACAGGGTTCTGCAGTTTCCCTTCCCTCAGAGGTGGCAGCTGAGGTGATGGAGGCAGAAAGAAGTCACTGCATCAGATTGTGCATGTTCACATTTGGACACACTTGTTTTTAAAATGACCCAATAGTTCTTTTATTTATTTTTTTTTTAAATAAGGTTTCCTCATCCCTGAAAGTGTTCAAATCCAGGTTGGATGGGGCCCCAAGTGACCTGATCTACTGGGTGACATCCTTGCCCATGGAGGGGAAATTGAAACTAAGATGATCTTTGAAGTCCCTTCCAATCCAAGCCTTTCTATGACTCTTTGATTACGGTTGTCTCAAACCCAGTCTTTCACTAAGCATTATTTATTCAAGCTACTTATTCCTTTCAGATGAATATTGTACATTTGGTATATGTTTTATCCCGTTAAAATCTTTGAGACTATTCATACGGGTGAAGTTATGTATGTGGGTGTGTAGTTATGGAGTCTGAACGTGGCATTAGATCACTAAGGTTCACGGTTACTAGGCATTAAACACCACAGTCCAAGCTTGATTTTTAAATGATTTTTTTCTGCAGAAGAATACAGCTATAGTATCAACACAGAGCTGTTGTATCATAGTTCTTAATTTATTTTCCTCTTCAAACAGGCTAAGCAAATATTGCTACTCATTACATCTTTGCCTGTATGCAACCTGCTTAATTCTGTTTTTGTTCTTTTTATCAGAGATATTGATCTATGATCTGGTGTCCCTGGATTGAGTCATGATTCAGGCTGTTGACCCTGGGCTAATCATGCTTCGGTTTTCAGAATTCTTTGTAAAATCTGCCTGGAGATGTCTCCCATTTAAAAAACCAAGACTGTAGCTGCTGTACAAGTATTAATGGCATAGTACTGATGCCTCTTCTGATCTATTTGAATTCCAGATTCCTAACAGCAAATATCTTATCCTCATTTTTATTTGCAGATTTTTGAAGTGGTGTGAAGAAAGAGTGAGAACTGTTATAATCTTTATTATGTTCCTTAAAGCCTTATGGATATTCTGTAACTATTGAAATAATAACCCCTTCCCACTCAAGTCCTACTCAAGTCACAATTCAAAATGTCTTCTCGATAAGAGATTCTTTTTTGGATGCTTGGTATTTTTAAGTCAATGTTTCTTGAGACTTCATTTTAAATTTAATTTTATGTGTTAAATAAATAAAACGGTAAAGAAAAATGATGTTTTTCTCCCAAGCACCATTGAAAATAGATTCAATTATTGCATCTTGATTTTTATAAATATGAAAATATGTACTGGTTTCAGGTGGAAGTTAGCATATGCTAACAACTATTGCATTCAAACATTTTTCTCACAGTATGTTTATCAGCCATAATTAACGTTGCAAAACGAATGTTGCGTTGGAGCTACAGGGGCTGGATGGTGATTAAGTACCAACGTGTGGTGATGGAGTTGGAAATGCAATTGGTCTGTCCCAGTACCTGTGTAGGCAGGTGCTCTGATTTAACAGTGTAAGACAAAGTTAGGATTTCATCATCACACCACACTGTCACTTGCTGTCAGGGTCTTTCTAGCACTATCTAAGGCTGTTTAACTCCTTTTTGGATAACACAGAATTCACAGCAGTGGCTCTGGAGGTTCCATCTATGCACAGTAAAAAAATAATTTCTTTGAAAGTAACAGGTTTTATGTTCATTTTCAACTCCTGGAAGTAAAATTGAGTTTTATTTATACAACCAACTGGTTTCTCTTACTGACAGCAGTTCCTATTAATTCTTCAAAGATACCTTAAGCAACAGCTAAAATGTAGGATGATGAAAATTTATAGGATTTTTGCTTACTTTGTAGGCAGTTTTACTTGCTAAAAAAAGTACCTAAAAAGCAGGTAAAAACTATGTGGGCACCTTTGTTTTATAAATGCAGGGACAGGATAAGGCCCTAAGCTAAGGATTTTAGTTATTTGAGGATCATGTCCTGAAAGCACTTTCCTAAATCAAACATAATTAATTTTGCCAGTTAGGAGACATTGTACACTATTACAATATGTGCACTTAGGGAATACTGGAAGAAAAAAAAAAAAAGAAAAAAAAAGAGAGAGCAGTTTTAAAGCTAAAGTATCAGAAATCTTGTTACATTTCTGAGCTGGGTCCTAAAAGACTTCTTTTCATAAAGGTAGCTACAGATACATTGTTGCCTGATCTTAGAGGCTGATTTTTGTGTGTTAAAATGCAGCAACTTTCACAGCTAAATAGTCTCACATGGACCTTCTTAAAAAAAATTGCGTAGAAACTTAAAGGGGATAAAAAGCAAGAGGATGTGTGTTTTTTGGGAGAGATGGCTATGAGGACAGTACATGGGAGAACATGCTTACACGTGACTGCAGCAGATGTCTTTGACCAACAACTCTGAAACAATATGTGAGGGAAGGTAAGGATGTGCTAAAAATGAGATCAATGTATTTTTCAAGCTCTGTATTCAAGCAATGTATTTTTCTGCCCCTAGCCAGAGGTGTTTTATGTTAATCTAGGTATTGAAGATTTGAATGTTACCTGCAAAGGTGGAAGATTATTGGATATTAGCGTTGTTCTCAACTGATCTCTTTCCACACTTTACCTGCTCCCTTTCTCTCCCCTCCATACTTATATTGACATTGAGCTCTCCACAACCAGATACTAAAAAAAAAAAAAAANCCCCACAACCCAAAAAAAAAAAAAAAAAAAAAAAAAAAAAAAAGCCTTAATGAGAGTCTGCAGACACATGATATTCAATTTTCACATCTGAAAGTCCTGGAAAATTCAGGAGATAAAGAAGGGTTGAAGATTAGTTATTTGTTATTTCACAGTGGGAAATGCAGGTTTTCAGAAGGAGCAAGCATTGACAAGAAACAAACTCCAGTCTGATTTGACTGTGAGAAGGCAGTAGGTAATCACTGCTAAATGTAAACAATACAATTTTTAGTGCTTTAAAGCAATAGTCTCTCAGTTAATTTTTAGCTTTTGAGGTAGACTGAGTGCAGATTTAAGGAAAGAAGAGGGCACACAGAAAGAATAAAGGGCAAGCTGAAGTTAGTAGCTGAAATTATATTTTAAAATTATTTTTTAAAAACAGGTTGTTAGTAGAACATTGATTTTAGCTCAGAGTAGTATTTTGAAACAGCTGAAAAAAAGTCTTTTGAATACACCTTCAGTCCTTGGTTTGGTTTAGAACATGTCAATGGATATAGAAAGGTGTCGGCCGTTAAAAATGCCAGCTTTGGAGAAATGCCAGCAATTTCCAACAGAACACATAAAAACATAAGTTGTAAGGTAACTTTGTAAGTATTTCCAGTTATTTAGCATTAGGTAAGTACAGTAGGCCTGATTTGTAATATCAAATTTACTTGTCTTTGTTACAAACATTATTTTAGTGTTTTGGGTTTTTTTCCAGCTGTTTTTGTTTCTATTGGTGTAAATGCAGCATTTTCATATCAGAGCATGTAGGGGGGAAAAAAAGAGATCCTGGTGGAAGGGGAGATCTTGTTTATACTAAGGTGAAGAGCCAAATTCTTCTTCACCGAGAGGAGGAGGAGGAGGTGGGAAACAGGACACAAGACTCAAACTGTAATAGTCCAGAAGGACTTCAAGAGTCCATCTGACTAACTTCTGCAGCTCAAAAAAAAAAGCATTATTTGCACAGTTTATTCTATTATCAGGACATGGAGACTTAATGATCTCTTTTTCAAAACAGATCTATCTCTTATTATACTTAAGTATAAGCCACTTCAGAGGGAAAAACTCTTTATGCCTTCCAGAAAAGCCAATTTGCTTTAAATTAGAGAAGACAGTCAGAGTTGAAAATAATGTAACTAAAACCAAGAGACTTTAATTCAAATGATGTATCCCTATGGCCAGGAACAGGTAGTCCAGTCTCTTACACTTCTGTTTCAGTTTTATTGATAAAATTTGAACAGAAACCGTCTTTGTCCACGTTTTCCCAGAAACTGGCAGTTTAGGTTAATGGTGCTCGTGATTTGTATAAGAAGGATTTTCACCTGATCACAACTACCAGCATAAAAAAAAAAAAAAAGGGCAGTAGAAAACCTCCAGTGAATAACAACTAATATCCCACCACTGAATAATCAGAGAACTTAGCCTTTCAATAGGTGATCTATGGAACACTCTCCACTATGCCAGGTCACTAGGAGATGTGAAAAGTGTTTTAACTCGGATTTCTTGTCCTGAAACAAGTCATGCATGCTGCATCTTAAGAATGCTTCCTCCTATGAGTGAGACACTAATGAAATACTTAGTCATAGGTCAGGCATATAAATTACTATCTTATACAGAATGCAACATAATGCTTTTTCTTAGTAATATTTTAAACTGCAGCTTGAGAAATCCATGAAAGTGCAAATATATGTATGGAGATGGTATACTTTTGTCAATATTAATTGAGGTAAAAAATAATTCATGAAAATCAATGGATTTTAAAAAGAGAATGAGCTATTTCCTTTTCTTAAGTATGCTGAACTGTCATTGGCAAAGCGGATTGCAAATTTTATTTAAAAAGAAAATTTCTATGAATTTATCTGGAAGCTTTCATAAAGAACAAATAGAATGAAAGTCTGAGGCACAGTAAATAACCTCTTTAACATCTGGAGAATTATATGGAAGAGCTTTTGAAAGAAAAGAGTCCATTACATTATATATCACTACTCTATTTTACATATTTTCTAGAAGCATTCAATTTTACCTAATGGTTCAATTCAATCTCCAGGTCAAGATGATGCTAAATCTATTCTGATTCAATGCAAAGAAAGACAAAGCAAAAATCTCCTGATCATCATCTCCTGTAGGGCTGGAAAAGTCCCCAAGTTCAAAAGTCACTGTGTTTCTTGTGACAGGATAATATAACTGAGAGAGATGAAGTAATGAACTCATACATACCATTATGAGAGGTAATGTTTTCCAAAAGATCATCAGATTTGAACTATTACTTGTAAAGGAAGAATATCAGACAAGGTCGTTTTGGGGACAAAGTGGTTGACACAGGGAAAAGAATTCTGAGTTTTAACAAAATGTAATGAGTAGAAAATGGTTGCTTGCATTTTTTTTTTAAGGGAAAAATCCTTATTTTCAGTGAAATTAAGCAGCTAAGAAGAGGAATGAAAGAAAACAGATGCTAGAGAGGATAAAAGAGTAAATGAAACTGCACAGTGAGAAAGGGGTAGACAAGCAGAAACACTGATTTCTTGATTACAAAATGGCATTTAATTTTTTTACTTTATTAAAGTTCTTGATAGATATCATGATTATATGGCTGTATATGTCATATAGGAAGACTTTTCTCTCATGACAGGAGAGCAAGGATGATTAGGTGCCTTTGAGTCCTGGTGTCATCAGTATATAATTTAAAGAATAATTTCTTGACTCACAGAGATGTGTGGGTAGGGATAGAGTGCTCATTTCACAAATTTAAAGTCATAAGGCTTCATATCAATCCTATATTTTTCTTTCATCAGTTACATGGACAGTATTAATTTAGAAATTCTTTTTTTTTTTTTTTTTTTTAGATAAAGCCTCTGCTTTTTGTAAAAGCACCTGCTGCTCCTTAGGGATTTTCTGGTCTCATCTGCAGTTTGGAAGCATTTAACAACCCCTTCTTTGCTTTGTTTGCGTGTAGTATTTAGATTTGTAATTGCCCTGGAGCTTTCTCAGTCCAGTTGCAGGCTCTGTCATATTCTTGACAGCCTTGGCTTTTCTTCCTCATGTCTTGTGGTTTTGTCACATTTCTTGCTTCATTCTGCTCCCATGAGGTCTATCCAGCTGTTTCCCTCTTATTTCTATGGATAGTGAGTGAGAATGAATGTGGGTCCCGCATTCTTCCTGTCAGAGTCACCTTTTGTCGCTTGTTCCATGGCTGGCAGATGTCTGGCTGTCCTAGTCTGTCCTGCACCCACAGCCCAGAGTACTGAGTTTCTGTGTGCATGTGGAGACACAAATTTAGGCATTTATAGAATACCAAAATCCATTTGGTTACCGTGTTTTGACACAGTGCGTGTTTTTAGCATGACGCTGCATGATTGTGTTACTGCCTATATCAGTTATTACCCTGCTTATGGGTTTAGCCCTAATTGTACATCCAGATGTGCTATAAATAAAGGGAAATTTAGTATTAGATCCTGTCAGGCTGTTCACACATGGATTTCAGGCCATGTCCAACCCTTTACGAGAACATTTTGATTCCTTGCTCAGGTGACTCATGCTATAGTGTCCCCCCTACCACCACCACGGTATTCCAGGCAATCATCTGTACTCATGCGCAGCTCTGATTGCATATTGGTTCTGTTTGAAGGATTTTGAGTTTCCTATGTTTTCTTTCCATTTTTGTCTAATTTCTGAAACTACTTCCTACTTTCTCCCCCTTCTATTTTTTTTTTTTTTTAATTGAATTCTTGTAGTACACTTATGGAATATTAGAAATAGAAAGTAAACACCATATGTCTTGATCCTGCCTCCTCTTGGAATTTCTATCAGCTGACCACTGCTGGAACCAGGTGTGGTAGCTATATTTGTTCTTTTCTATATCTTGTCTGTCTTTCTCTCTTTCTGTTTCTTCTTCTAATTCTCTCTCCTCAGAATTCTGGAGCAACTTAAAATCGAACGGGCTTAGAGTTTGCAAAGTTGAATGTGCCAAGTTAATGCTTTGAGAAATGTTTTGTGTTAATTGAATGCTGCTCTAAACTTTTTGCCTAAGTTTTCTGATTTTCTAAAGTTGCCAGTAAAGTTTTTTTTGTTGTTTTGCCCTCTTGAGTATATATACTCAAGAGAGAGAATATCTTGTCAGTATTTCTCCTATGCCGCTAACTCAGAGGATGTGAACAACTGTAAAACCCTTTTAAAAGTCTCATAGTGAGAGTTTTGGGGCTTTACAGGACTCTATGTAACTTCTGGGTGCATACTGCAAATCAGATTTTCTCCCAGCAATTAACAACCATTTTCTTTTTTGCTTTTTTTCAAAAAGATTAAGAAATGGTGATAAATTTAAGGAGGAATACAATATATGTGTATAGATATATATATATACCCTGAAACAGCATAAAGAAATATTTATATTAGGAAGCATGATATTGAAAGAAATACTTGCTAGAGAGATGAAGCAGCATGGGAGTAGTTGGGGATGTAGAATGCATTCATCAGATGTGTGCAGGGCTGGGCATGGGATTGGGGTAACCAATGGCTTTCAACTTAGACTCCTCAGAAATGTGTGAAATCAATTATACTTGAAAAGGTAATAACAGGAGGAAAGAAAATGTGAGAATGCATTGCTGGTGTCTCTGTTATGCAAAATTTTTCTGCTTAATGATAGGCCTTGTCACTTCAAACAAAAGGGTGTAGCAGATTTAAGCCCTGAAGGTGTTTTCTTTCTTTTTCAGTCACAGCCATTCCATATTACCATTTTAAGACCTGGATCATTCCTTTGAAAGTTTTTACAAGGGCTATTTTCAAAGCACTAAAGATCTCATCATCCATCCAGTGAAGGTGATGTCCAAGTTTCTTGAGGATTTGGAACAGACTCAAAATAAAATAAAATCAGAGTTTCCTTCCAGAGCCATTAATAGACAGTTTCATTGTTTATTTTGCACTAATTAATCCAGTCACAATATAAGGCACCAAATCAATTTGTCAGATTGTGTAAGAGCGTGTGTAATATTTACTAATTTGGTTTTATACTTTAATTATTTTTTATAGTCTAGAAAAAACATTTCAAATGAGTAAATAATATTTAAGATGGAATGGCATTCTTGCCTATCATTTAAATGCATTTAAAATTTTATTACTAATATAAAATCTTAAAATTAAATATTCCACATGAAGTTTAATTTTACATAGTATTACCTATGGCAAAAATCATGCATTTTTTCCAATTTAAATAACTGTGTCATTTTAGGAGGGATTTGCACCTAGATGTTATTTAGTACTAAAGAAGAAAAGTATGAAATAGCTTGCAACTATGGTGATATTTCTAAGTGCTTTTTAAAAAAACTTTATTCTTGCTATTTAAATTGGTGTGTCTGTGCCTTTTGTTCTTATGCATTAAAGATTCCTGAAAATGTTAATGAAAGGAAGTTTTAGTCTCAGTCATCCCACAGGTCAAAAGTTTATGAACTGGCCTGGGTATTCTTTGAAATGGCCAAGCTGCAAATGTTCTCGGTGATATCCACATTTAAAAGAAATAGCAATAAAAAGGGGTGTTTATAGTCGACTGTTTTTCTGCAAACTAAAGGAAACTGCATTGCTCATAGTCTGAGCTCATGTAACAGGTACTATTTTCAGGATATGCATATTTTCTAATTTCTAGTTTCTCATTGCTGCTCTACAAATCCTGATGGAAGCTACTCAATAGAATAAGTGAAAAAGGAAGAGAAGTCAATTTAGGCCCTTCCATTCCTGTGGCCATTAAAAGGTATGATACTAAGAGCAATTGGGTCAGTGTGAATAAATCATGCAGAGTTTGAATAAGCCGCTGCAATAGCAGTTTGGATGCGCTGTGAAACCTCAAAACCTGAGACAAACAGCAGTAGGAGCAAAGCTGAAATGCCTCTAGGGAAATTGCTTAGACCAGCCAATATACTACTGGGTCATATCCATTCACCTTGCACCAGGGATAAAAACTCCAATGGATCTTAGTCCCTGAGCCGTCTTTAATAGTGAAAGTTCCATAAGAAAACCAAGTGGTATCACTCAGTCACTGCGGTTTCTTAGGAAATAGCATGGCAGCTGGAAAGCTGAGTATTGCAGTGAGTGATTGTAGTCAGCCCACTTGTTCCAGGTATTTGAAACCTGTACCAATATCAGTTTGAAAGCCACCAAAGTGTGTGTCCTATACTCATATCCTGGTGAAGATTCTAAAATTTCTCTAAGCAGCAAATAAATACGTGTTGAGTATGAACACAGCGCTTGCAACTGAACTGGGCATGGAGGAGGTGTGCAACCTCATGACATGGTGAATATTGTTGCCTCAGTTTCTGTGAAGCCTCATCAAGAGAAACAGTGTGAGAGAATGCCATCAATCAACATCAAGATTTTAATACTTGATGGATTGAGCAGTAACAGTTCAAAATGTAAAATTACGGCTCATTTTCAAGCTGCTACTAATTGTAAATCAACCTCTGAAATGTTCTGTTGGAACTGTAACTGTGGATGAGCATCATTATTGTTTTCAATTTGCCACTTTCATTTTGATAGGAAAATATATCATAAAGCTTTGATTTTTAATTTATTTTTATTACCAAATGTTTATTATCGTGCTTGTCATTTTGACTTGAGCATCCTGGGAGAGAATTTAATTTTTAATGGTTATTCAGTAAAAGAGATTAAATCAATCTTAAGAGTGTATTTTACTTAATTTCAATCATGGTTTATTGCTCAGAATGTATTTACAAAGATATGCGTGATTATATGAAAAGAATCATTAGAAATTATGTTACCAAGGAAATGACTTAGTGAACCTTTTCTTCAACAAATATTTGCTTTAAAATATTACCAAATGGGGGCCAGAGGGTCCAAATATGAGATGACTCAATTAGGTAGGAACTTTTCTGAAGAATAATGCAAATATTGTGAGTGCTATTTTTAAAAATATCTAAAATCTAGGACCACTCTTTAATGAAACCTAGGTTTCAATGAAAACAACAAGCTGTCAATTCTCTGAAGAAACAAGAAATGCACTTTTCAGACATTGGTGAGTAATGCTGTGATGCTGATCATAATTTTCAGTCATTCAAAACCAATCCACTTTTATCTTAAATAGGTTGAACCTCTGCTATACTGAAAGGTATTGGAATATAGCTGAATGACACCATGTTGATGTTAAGCAATATTTTATTTTAAGCACATAGGCTAGTATTTAACATACAATTGAGAACTCGCAGCTCATGGACAAATTTGAGAAGTTGTAGTTTGAAAAAACTGGGATTTTCAGTCCAGAAATCAGATTTTTTTGAATTTTTTTTCTGAGACTGAGAAGAAGAAGAGAAGAAAATGCATAGCAGAAAATTCAGTAGTAGGCAGTGGTTTTGAGCCAATGAAAGAGAACACAATCACTTTTAGGTACTTTATTACTTACTTAGGTTCTGGTGACACATGTATTATATTGTGAAGATGTGTTTGAGCACATGATTATGATCCCAGTTTACTGTTGGCATAAACTTTGGGCTGAAAAGGTGTTAATGATTAGTCAGCACTTGATGTATACATACAGTTGCTTTTATTTTTAAGCATCACACACTCAACAACCCCTGCAAGTTAATGCACTGTGAAAAGACCCAGCTAAATAAATGAACTTTTCTTTCAGATAATTTTCAAGGGACCTGCTGTTCACAACTATTATGTAGAGTACTGAAATAATTTAGTTAGTGTGGAGAGGTATCAACATGGCAGCCACATCCAACAATTTTACTGGACATCAGTATGACTTCAGTGTTTCCCAGCAGATGAAGAGACCTTGTCATGAATAACATAACCAGTGATGAAGTTGTACCTGAAGGACAGATATTTGATAATGTGAACATAAACTAAAATGAACTGTGGAAAATACAGTACCTGCATATCCTGAAAAGTCCATGGGTCAGTGTTTCAAGAAGTGGAAAAGCCCAGGAGTTTTATGTCTGACCCAAAATGTGCTGAAGGTTTTCCTTCTAAAGCTGGGCACAGACATTTCATAATGGAAGTGCTAGCTCAGCCTGGATTATACAGTACTTAAATTACATCTTTGCACAATATTTTATTGTGCAAACACATTGAACAATTTGTTTTACATGTTATTTTCTTTGTGGTCCTTTCACAAGAGTAGTCTGTATAACTTTTTTAAGTTGGTTTATTTTAACATCAGCTGGACAGACCTGCTAGGTGTCATCAAGCTCTCTGTTCTGCTCTCAGCAATATCACCCCATCCTTTTCATAAACAGATCAAAGATCCTCTGAATATTATTCCATCCTGTTGAGGAACTTCACTGCTGCAGAAGTTAAAGGCATTCCTCTTATAGGAAATTATTTTCATATTTACTTTTTTTCCCCTAGGGTGATTTTTCTGATTTGAGAAGTATTTCTTCCTCCTTGTGTTTCAGTCTCCCAAATTATTTATGAAGGACAAATATATGCCTTCACAGACTCTGTTTGGAAAGCGAAACATAATTAAAAACCCCCTATATATTTTTTTCTTATCAGCATTGCTATTTTAGGCCTGAGTTTTATGAACTTCTGTTGGTATAGCTATGCTGAATACTTAAATGTAGGTTGCAGGTCCATGCAACTCAAGAAACACCCTAAACCCAGTCATTCCTCATGCAGGTAAGCCTGCGACAAAATAAATTTTTGGTGACAGAATTTAAAGCATTTCTACAACCCTGGTAACACAATAATTGTTCTGTGCGATTTGAACTTTGTGTCATATGGATTGACATAGCTGTTCTAACAGTTTTCATCTGGTGGTTCCTGTTTCTCTGTCCTCTGGCTGAAACAGAACTGACTGTAAAGGGGTTTGCTGTTCCTTTCAGGGTATGGCTTGATCTGCAGCTTGTAATTATTGCAGTTAATGACAGGATGCTTTATGCTATGGCTCGTGGAGTTCACCTCTACATTAGGGTAGGTGAGATTCTGTCACAAAGAAATTATAATCTATTTAAGTGCTCTGAGTCATATCACTGAGATAATACCTTTGTTGTAATACATTGTAATAAGGCAGCTTATGAACAGGTTTGTTACGAAGCCAAACCAAGCTTGACAACACGTTATCATCACCTCGTGTTGCTTTTTCCTGTGTTTGGAGGAGAACTGAGCAAAGGCACACTAACAGTGCTATTTGGGGAGATTTTCTGTACTATACCCCTTGATCAGAGGCATATTTTGTGCTCAACTTAAAAACTCACTTCCACTCCAATGCCTGTATGAAGGTGAGAATGTTTTCCATTTTCCACACGTGGCTGTGTCTTTGTGTTGACTCTTGGTGTTCCCTGTGGCTGCCTGTGGTTGTATGCCAGATATATGTTCATGGCAGCTATTGGAGCACTTTCAGGATTGTACTTCTCATTTCAGTGAGTCAGTTGCTGTCATTTTTCACACTGCTAATAAATCACTTGAAATATATTGCTTGTGGTTGTGGTTGTGTTTGAGACATGAATCTTTTGTTAGGAGATTAGTGAGTCATCTATCCCATGGCCCTCACTGCCACCCATTACACAGCTGTAATAAAGCTTTCCCCACCGTAGATCCATGAGTCTTCTACTTTGGGGATTGCAGTACAGCCAAGCAGTGTCTGGAGGAGCAGGATCATGGGATAGTAGACAGATGATGCAAAGCAATTCCTTTTCTGATCTTTTTTGTTTTTCATGGAAAAGTCATAGTAAAGCTGTCAGTCGTGATGCTTCATCTCAGAGCCAAAAGCAGGGGGCATGGGTGAACACGAATTACTGCGACCCCCTTCTTCCCACTTTTGCAAACACCAATATTCACCATGAACTGAGCCTGTGCACCACTTGCTCATTGACCTTTGCTGCTGTTTTAGGGTCACAAGTCCCTTGGCCCACCTTAAAATAAAATTTGAGCCTGTGAAGTAGTTTTACAGGTTGATAGGTAGAAAGTATGTCTAAAATCTGCCTTTGTATTATCCGCTCTGGGATAAAGATTGAACTTGGTCAAAATTGTTGCATCAAGACACTTGAGTCCCAATTTCCTATTTATAAACTCAAAGTCTCTAAGGAAAAATTAAGTGGCAGTGGACTAAATGCATATGTGAACTGTATCTCAAAAAAAAAAAAAAAATTAATAATTTTTCAGTGCTAAAAAGATCAATCCAATTCCTATGGAATTTGTCTGCAGAGGAAATTGAAATAAAATATTTAGTTTTCAGAACTATTGTGAAAAAAGTCAGAACTTAAGAAAGATATTTTTATAAATTCATTTTTAAAAGCTTTTAAATTGCTATTATTATGTAATGAAATAATTTAGTGAGCACTATACCATACAACTCCCAATACACTCTTGAAAGAGAGAAGAGAGGTGAAAGCTGATAAGCTGATGTATAATTATATGCATAATTATACAGAGAGCATGTGTAAACATGGAACTCAATGAACTCTTTAGCTGGTTTCAAGGTTTTCCTTAAAAGGTTGAAAATATGTGCAAAATCCTGTATATATTGAGCTAAATTCTGTTAATCAAAGATCAAAAATTCCTTTTATTTTTTTTTTTTTTTTGGTTGCCTAGAAGAAGAGCTTGAAGTGAAATCTGCAGGTACAAAGGTTATGTACCAGAAGAAAGGCAGTCCTTTTCTTAATATTACAAATATAACTTTTTCCTAATAAACATCAAGTTAACTTTCTGGTAATGCTTGTTTTTATAATCTTCAGCTTCTTTTAAAATCTTTAGTAGTCATCAAATAATTCTTGTTGCTACCCACTTAAAAATATCAAGCATAAATTTGTGACTTGGACTTAATGCTTAACACTAACAAGTCTGCTTAGCCTTTGGATTAAAAATGCCATGGCGAAAAAGGAGTAGAAAAACACAACAGCTTTAAATAAAAGTTACTAAAAATATTAGAATGCTTCTTCTTTATACATCTTACTAGTGAAAAAAGGCAGTGTAAACCAAAATATTCTTCATTTTGTCTCGTCATGTCCTTGGTCCAGATTAAAGAAATGCAACAGATTAGGTGGAAATCTTGGTGAAAAAAATGCATTACAAGAAAGTCTCATTGAGTGCAATGTTTATACATGCTGTATATTTATGTATATAGGAAATGGTGATAGGTCATTAAGAACATATATACATATACATTATATATATAATATATAATGTATAATGTGTAATATCTAATATCTTATATCATATCTTATATAATCTTACATCTTAGATATTATATATTATATATATATGTGTATCTATTATATGTATTAAGAATATATACATATATATATATATATATATATATATATATATATGAGAACACTTATTGTGGCAGGATGATTCCCCCTCCTTCCTCCCACTGAGGTGCATAAATAAGATAACCTCTGGCATAGCAACTCACCAGGGGGTCACACCCTGGCACCAGCAGTCTGCCAGACCCCATGCCAGGAATCTGGAGGACAGATGGGAGAAGAGATAAAAAATGTGTACGTGACAGAAGGCATGTCTTTTGTTCTATAAAAGCATCACCTATGTACCACAAAATCAGAAGTTTCTCTTGCACATTCTACGAATGTGTGGAGATAATTTCTCCCCAAGGAATTTGCGAACCTTGTGGTAACTTCTCCGGAGATTGAGAGACGTAGGACCTGATGTGTGTGGACATCCCCGACAATTGGATGGTGAGATACATTGAATCCTAATTATACTATTTTTCCACTAGCTGTATTTGTAAACATGCACTGTATAAGTTATACTATTAATAGTTTTTTCTTTTTCCTGTGTAGTAATATTCTGTTTTAAGTCTCTTGTCTGTTCAATTGGTGTCTCTTGAATAAATGATTTATTCTATAATACACCGAATCAGCCATTATTAAAAGAACTTGCGAATGGAAGTGGGTTCTGGGGTGCAGGCCGCCTCAGTAAGTTACTATCTATTGCTATAGGCCTAAGCAGAGGTAGAAACTTATTTAAACCCCATAATATCCATTCATAACACTTATGTAAAGGGTATCTAGGAACTGAGACACTACCATTTTTGTAGAACCACATAGAAGCACTAGAGCTCCACAAGCTGCAACATGTATCCCAATTTAAACAGGCAAGTTCTGTGCAAATAATGCCACCAAAGCAAAATGAAAAGTCCTATGAGTCAAGAAACATTATGAGATCTGCAGTTCCATGAAAGAGATGCGGGAAGACATGATGTATTAGGCAGCAGAACTTCAGGCCTGATAAGGAGAAATAATAATTGAATCTCTCTATAGATGCAGCAGCTCCTTCCCTCAAAAAATAGAAAAATAAAAGTATTTAGAGCTATCCAGGTAAGTTGCTCAACTTCTTCACACGGTATTGCTCCAGAAAAGCTAGCTACACCTTAGACTGATTTGTTCATGGTCGTTTTCACCAATTTTAAATCTTCTGGTGTGTCTCTCCCCATTGGAGGGATTTTAAAAACCAGTACACTAAGTATTCTGCTCTACTACAGTCTGTTCTTGAGAAAACTTAGCCTAATAAATATGCAAGAAAATAGACAGCAATTAGGAGATCTGATAGAGTACGAACAGATGAAATGCTGTCTGCCAACGCTTGGAATTTGGTCAAAATGCTGGTAGAGATAGAGCCATACATCCGGTGGAACAACCTCCAGCTCATCTATTTTTCCTATTTTATCAGAAGCATTATTGGAGTGTGACTCCTAAAGAGAGAGAACATTATTGATCTGCTCTAAGTAATGATTTTGCTGAGGATCATCTAGCAAAAATACATATAGTCCCTCAGCTGTTGTACACAGACATCACATACAAGAGGTAGCACACCTGAAAATAATATTTTTTCAGTCAATTTGATGGGTTATCAGACCATTGTGTATTTATGAATATGTTTAATATGCTTAAGTGCCATTGATTTAGGAGTAAAAATCAACTCTCTGGTGTTTTGTGCAGTCTGAAATAAGATCTTAAAGCTGAACAGAGTAAAGAGATTGATGGCTATTGACTCACTGGTGTCTCCTAATATGTGCAATTAAGGAGGTCACGATAAGGGACAACTGCAAGAGGTCATAGGCTTTGCTGAATTCACACAGGGCTGTGACCAGGTCACTGTGCAGGGCCATTCTAAAGTAGAATTCTGTCACAAAAATGAGGTCTCATTCAAACCCATTAATTGATGCTATTAACTTGAAAATTAAGAATATGTCTGATTGCAGAGTAAAGTGAGCACAATGCAAACACAGCCAAGGAATTCTTAGATATTTTTAGACAAGCTTCATAGCCTAGAATAAATATAAACTTTAGGGGAATTAAGATGAATTTCTAGTGGGAAAGGCGTGTATATGGAAAATATTCTAGCTTCATGAAGAAGTTGTGTAGATTTGGGAACAAAACAAGATAAACATTTGATCCTTCAAGAGAATTTTGCCTTTAGAAAGGGCAGATTTTATGACATCAGGAGGTATTTGCAGGCCATTGTAGCTACAGGTTCACCTACAGACATTCCAAGTGGCAGAGCTCTATAAATCAACTGGAAGGATTCCTTTCTATTTCAAAACATACTTGAACCAGAACTTCGGTGGCAAGGATCTGCCTATATCAATTACAAACACGGAGAAGTGAAATCTACTGCTACACTAAAGCATCAAAAAAAAATATGTTGTGGAGTCAGTATATGTGGCCCTCAGCTTCTAAACTAAGTAAATCTTCAAAAATCTGAGATGGGTGAGAGTGAAATAAAAACAAAATTAACTTGTTTCCACAAAAAGACCCTTCTTCCTGGATATCTCTTTATTCAAACATGAAAATGTGGCATTGACACAGATATTTGCTAGAACTTTCAAATGCCAAACACTTGGGTTTTTTTTTAAGCTGATTAACTCTGATATCTTACAGAAGCAATGTAAAACTTTAGCCTTTAAGACAAGATGTGCTTTCAAAAATAGGCTCTGATATGCTTATCCCCTTTTCTTGCAATGCTTTCTCTTGAAATACAAATCTTCCTGGAAACTCGCAGTAAACTTCCAATCAGTGTTGGATCGGTCAAAGAGCCTCTCTGGTTTGCAAGCAGATATTTGGTTTGCAGTGCCAGTAGATGCTATTTGATCTACTGTTCTATGTCAGCAGTGTTTTGATATATGATACTGTGTTTTTGTTACAACCCCTCTCTATTTGAAGATTCTTCTTTTTCCTAGAACATATTTTTTCATAAGACAGTCTTCATAAAATCTCTGTAGTTATATATAAGATAAAGAATATTTTTGACTGAACAGCACTTTAAAATACACCCAAAAACTCAAAAAATCAAATCACTTGTTGTTTTCCAGCAATGTGTGTAATTGTTGCTCTGTCCTGACTATCTCAGCAATTCCATACTGATACTGCTGTGTAATGGTTCCCACTCAGTGGATGAAGGGAAGGCTGTGGGTGTATTTTTTCATGATTTTAGTAAGTTTTTTGATACTGTTCCTCACAGCATCATCTGGACCAGTTGTCAAACTGTGGGATGAGCTCGTTCATGGTATGCTGGGTGGAGAAGTTGCTAGGGGACAGAACTCAATGGCTTGTAGTGAGTGGGGCTACATCTGACTGGTGACCCGTCACCAGCGGTGTTCCTCAATGTTTAGTTCTAGGGCCGGTCCTGTTAAATAGAGAATCATAAAATAATTGAATGGATTGGACTGGAAGGGACCTTAAATATCTCCTCATTCCAACCCTCCTGCTGTGGGCAGGGACATCTCCCACTAGACCAGGTTGCTCAGTGCACCATCCAAAATTTCCTTGAATGCTTCCAGGGAACATCCACAGCTTCTCTGTGCAACCTCTTCTAGTGCCTCACTACCCTCACAGTGAAGAATTTCTTCTGCATATTGTAAAGAATTCCTTCCAGATATTTATATATTTATGAATGATCTGGATGCAGAAGTTGAATGCACCATCAGCAAGTTTGCTGATGATACCAAACCTGGAGGAAGTGCTGTTGGCTCTGCTGAGAGACAGGAGGCCTTGCAGAGGAATCTGAATAGATTGGAGCATTGAACTATGGTGTGTTGGTCTACCTGCTCTCCAGTGATAGGACACATAGCTGGACACTTCCAAGCTGTGCCAGAGGAGGTTTAGAATGGGCATTAGGAAGCGTTTCCTTACCAAGAGGGTGGTCAGACACAGGAACAGGTTCCCTAGAGACGTGGTCAATGCCCAAAGCCTGTTAGTTTTTAAGTCTACTTTATTCTTTGCTATGCTATTTATGCTGCCTCAATTCTAGTAATTTTGGTGAAAGTTCAGTGGATTTACATATTCTTTGTCTTTTTAAAAAGGTCTTTAGGATTTTTTTTCTTGCCCTCTGAAGCTTCTCCATTACCTTAAGACTTCCACTGAATGCATGCCTGTCTCATTGAAGTCACCTGCAGCTGAAGAGACAGCTGGGATAGAATCAGCAAGCTGCAGAATATGGTAATTAACAAGTAAGCCCTGAAATGGATTCTTTTTAGTTATCTGTTTCCAGACAGGAATCCAAAGCTCAGAGCTATATGCCTACATTTACTGTGTAGGCAATTGAATCTGAGTGGCAATAGAAAATCCAGAAAGGGATCTGATGGGTTTAATTGGAGATACTGCTTTGTTTGAATTCCTTACACCTCCAAGTCAAGCAAAATCTAAAGATTTCCTCATCTCAGTGCTTTAGTTCTTACTTTTGGTTTTTAACCCCTATGTTGGATTGTCAGAAAGCTTCTTTTAACACAGTTTCGTTTTCTACAGATTAATAATCATTATTAAATTAGTCTGAAACTGTTTCACCTGTCTCACAGAGGGGAAGATCCCTCAGGAGAAAGTGATTTATCATTCCTGTTTGCTCTCTAGTGAACCTCTCCCTTCTCTACGGGGCAACCATGAAGATGGGCACCCCTACCTCCTCAGCAAACATGAGCTGAGGATGACTGTGGTCAAAAGAGACTTCTTCCTTTTAACGTAATTCTGGTGCTTAAAAATAATTTTAAAAAACCCCAAAAACCTCAAGCATGCTAGTTTTTAGTTCTAGTTGTAAGGCATGACTAGTGTGACAATGTCCTACTTAGTGGTGAAAGGTGTCTGTAAATAGAGCGGGAGAGCATTTAAAAGCATTTTTCCTTGGGTTTTCCTTTTGTAGGATCCTGATGTTCCCTGCACTGTGCGTAGGAACCATGTCTGCTGAATGAATGTGAGAATAATTGATTCTGCTCTGTATAATTTTATTTCTAAGATAATTTCTGTGTTACAATTAATACAGCTTTTAATGATTCTTCAGCTAATTTCAGTATGTGCTGTTACTTTCTGGACTTCATCTTATGTATGTTTTTCTGATAATCTTTAGAGAAAGCTTTCTTTCTCCCTCTGCTTTTATTTTCACCCAGAGATTTAAAGACATAATTTTGCTTCCTACTTTGGTGGTTACCTTGGATTAGAGGATGCCCCCTGTGGGTGCATATATAATAGTCACTCTTCTGTCTCATGGGCTTCCTCTGCTAACATTTCAACCTATTTACATTTAACTCATAGTAAAGTTTTCTGAGTTTTTCTGTTATTGTCCCAAACAGAACATTCTAATTCACTGGAACAGGAGCGTCATGTGACCTTATAAGATTCTCATTATTTCTCATTATTTCATTTTGCTATGTTTGCTTTAATCTTTCTTGCTACTTTCTAGAAACACTTTTAAATTACCTGCCTACTGAATTGCAGTTTGGTGTCCTTTGTTCTTGCTTCTATTTATGCCTCTTTCTTACTGATTTTCTTGTGTACTGGCCATTTTTTTTCCCTGTTTCTTCCTGTCCCCTTACTAAGGACCATATTCTTTCTTGCCAATTTAAAGTCCTTTTGCCCAGACTCATTAGTTTTCCCTCTCAGCAAATTGGTGACCTGGGTAGAGAAGTTGCATGGTCCCCCAAAAAATTTATCAATGCTTTGAAGCCTCTGCTTTGTGTTTTGAAGCCCCCTGCCTTTTAGGCACTGATTTACCTCCACTGTTCTGGGAGTTTTGGGGTTTATTCAGCCTTGACAGTGGCAGTGAATCACACACGACATTAAGCAGATTAGATTGAACCTAATTATGTTGTACTTTGGGAATTACAAGCCACAAATACCTCTGGATGGATTTCTAGGTCTGGGGTTTAGTGAGGCAGCAGTATTTTCTGCTGGCTTCAGGACTGTACTGTGGCATCGTGTTTGTACCACCTTAAGGATGAATGTCAGTGATCTATCCTTGCTCCATGTCTCCTAGCTTCCTACCATTGCTCCTCTGCATTGGCTTCCAACATTTGCTATGTCATAATGTGCTTTAAATAAAGATTAAAAATTACTGTCTAAGCAGAATGGGTGAGCTGAGGTTACTCAGCCAACCGTGATTTTTTTCATTCCCCCCTCCCATTTTCTAACTTGTGAAACTTTTCCTTTGCAGTTCTGTAAATGTTATTTTAATGTAATTTGTGCCTAACATATATATTATAGATAAGTCTATCTAATAAGCAGTTTAAAATAATATATGTAGATTTTTCTATTTTATATTCTTTTCTGTAAGTCAGCAGAGTAGAATTCATTAACTTGATATGGATCTTTTTCAGTCTTTTCAGTAACCATTCACCAAAGAATGGACTTAGGAGTATATTTATATGGTAAATGTACTAATACTGCTTACTTTAATATAAAGTTCATCTTTTTAATGCTTTTCCATATATACACATTTGGCTCTTTTGGAAAGGGACTTGTAATCCAATCTTCTTTCTTCCCATTTTAGCAGAATTATTACTTATAAACTAACATAGATTAGTTGCAGGTATTAAAAGAAGGCTATTTATTTGTGTAGTACTTGAAATATACTTGAGCAAACTATTTATTTAAAAGAGTGACATTTACCATAATACTTTAAATAGTGAAGACTATTGAGTTGTGGTGGGTTTTTTGTTTGGTTTGGGTTCTTTTATGGGGGGAGTATTCAAATAGAAATTATGCAGTGAATGCATACAAAAAACGTGTTTTGATAGAGAACTGTAGTAATGCTGAATGAAGTTTTTGCTTTTCTGAGAGTGATAGCACAGCATGTAGTATATAAGTGACTAATGGAGATTTGCCACTCAAGTAACTCAATCAAAAATGTAATTTAGCTTGAAACTCTCACGGAAACAGCTATGACTCTTATATCTGTCCCAATTAAATACAGCGTGATGATGATTGCATATGTGTTACTAATAGGGTTGTTAGGAGAATTTCTGATAAAGCTTTTGATGGGGATGTTAATGCAAAAATAAAAGTTTTGAATCTTCTCAATTGAAAAAGAAAACCACTGACTGCATAGGATATTTAAAACAATTTTCAAAGGTACAGTCTCCTTATTCAAAATGCTTTTCATTTTGAATATATTTAATCCAGAGTAAGGCAGAGAGGGGTGTGGGGTTTTTTGATCTATTTTGTTTTTAAATCACTCATGGAATCATCAGATTCTAAAACAGATTTGTGATTTTAATTCTAGAACAATTACCTTAAGAACATTAACTTAGCAACTGTACCACCTTCAACTGTCTCTGGAAAGTTGTCAAGCTGGTGTTGTTGGTGAGTCTCATAAAGCAGAAAAAACATAATCTACTTTAAGAAAGACCAGTATATTTACCTTAACAAAACTGGTGGTTGTTTGAAGCACACCAAGAATCCTTGGCATGATTCAAGCCCTTCTTCTGGCACTGAAGTGGCTTACTAACCTTGTGTACAGAGATGTGCCAGAGGTGAGTGTCCACCGAGTGATACCAGCCTGAAAAAGCTGAAAATACACAAAACTTTTGGCATATTTTTCCAAGAATTAGATGTCTCTCAGGGCAAAGCTATCAGAAATGCATTTTCCTATACTGCACCAAAAGCCCCCTGTGGATACTCCATGAACAAAATCAGATAGCCACTAGCATGACCTCCTAAAATTAATTTATGAAGGTAAAATGTGTCCACTTGCCAGAAGAAGAATAGTGTCTCAGAAAAGGAAGACTGCATTTTGGATCTTTCAGCCCTGATTCTTAAGGAATAACTCCCAAAAATAAGTATAGTCATAGCTAACATTCACAGCTGTACTTGACATTAAAAACCATCGAGATACTGGCTCCCTGCTAGTTAGCCTTTCTCTCCAGGTGGCACCTCTGCCTGACCTCTCTGTCCCACCAGATCTACTGAACTTATTACTACTTTCCTTGCTGATGTTTCCCTCTTTCTTTTGCACCATTTTCTATCACATTGTTTAAATAATTATCATAATAATTCTCAATATTGAGTTTATTGCTTTTATATTTGGTCTGAAGAAACACTTGTGTGCCCCTAAAGCTTGTCTGTTACACCCAGTAACTGCAACAAAAAAGGAGATAAAAATTCCTCACAAAGTTTCACTTTTCTGAAGCATAGATGGAATATGTGTGTTTCCACAAAATTACCTCTTAAAGTGCACTTCTATAAAATGAGTTCTGCATATCTTTGAAAATTCATCACAGTTTCACTGTATTCAGTTAAATACTTTGTACAAAACACAAATCACTTTCTGGTTGAAAAGATTTGATGATGAAAACTCATTTGATGCTTCTAGGACAGATTGCAACAACTATATGATGTTGCTGGTTTTTTCTATGTTTTTTGTTGTTGTTTACAGATGAAATAAACTCCAAGTTACAGCTGAAATGAGCAAAAGTATTTCTTCAAAGTTTTGACAGGGTAAATACACCTGTGATTGAAGAAGTATAGGTGTTCACACATCTCTGTTAATTTTCTGATATTCTTTGTCAATTAGGATGATGTGCATCTTTTAAATACATGATTGTGAGCTCTTTCTACTTTGGTGTTTGTTTTTTATTGTGTGTGTTTATATATATATATATATATATGTACATATGTATATATATAGTCATCATGCTTCGTGCTTATTATACAAAAATCTTGCTTGGGCAAAAGAGGAGCACAATCACAGGTGAAGCTGGAAAATTATTGTTACTCCAGGTCATGACTTAACAATATAATAGTCTGATTTATTAGTTACAATCATATATATTAATAATTCAAGTTAATATAGGAAAAAAGTCACAATGCAGTTATACTGCTTTTCAGGGGAAATAAAAAATCCTTTCTAAAAACCCTCTGGATCCAAAGACTGGGAGCTTCAACCTTCCTGAAAGAAAGAGATGGACTCAGAGCTATCAGCATCCTGAAGTCATCACTGGGACTCATATGATCTTGTCTTAGGGGGTTTCTTCCATTTATTGGCAGAACAAAGCTGCTGATAGTCCTGTCCTCCATGGGGTTTATTTTTGGGAGATTTTTGAACTCAGCTTATGTGCGCACTCCTGTCACTGGTTCCTAACCATTCGCTATTTGTTCTAAAGCTGGGTTTACCTGAAGACTGAAAGGCTGAAATCCTGTAGTGACCTCTGAATTATAGCTGTGGTTTCTGTCAGAGCCCCTGCACTTCTGGTACTATTCTGCACACGTGCACCCTTCTGCACGTCATTGTATTCCAGAAACATGAATAGCTGCTCATTATTGCTGCAAACCAAAGGAAATCTGAAACAAGTGTAGTTGGTAGTTAGTTGACCACCAGGCAAATGCTATCACTAATACAATTTTTTTTTTCCAAGGCTGAAATCAGCTCAAGCAAAGCTTGATACAAGTCCTGAGACCCTGAGCTGTCTGGTGAGTGGACTTTAGTAATGGAAAAATTGTTTTGTTTATCATAAAGATGTTGGGAAAGTTCAACCAAGCCAAAGCAAAATAACACTGCAGAGATAAGGTGACCTCCTGTGAACTGCCTGTATAGCAGAGATCAAACTCTGTCCTTGTTCATGTCTAGTCAATAAAAAAAAAAAATTGGAAGTAGGATTTTATCATATCTTCCATGTACTTCACTTATCATATTGTGATGCTGGTCTCTAGTATACTTTTAATGGGTGTGTGGAAAGAATTTTAAAAAACCAAGTTCACTTCTAAGCTAAGTATAGAAGCTTATGAAGAACTACTTCAGTAGTGAAAAAACAGCTACCAGGAGTGCCTTGGGTAACAAGGTGTGGGGATTTTAAACATTGATTTTACTTGTTGAAAGAAGTTGACAAATAATTAAAAAAAAAAAAAAAGATAAAAACAAAGCCCAAAAACCCACCAATACCTTCTTACCCCTCAAAATGTACTCCCATACTCAACAAAACTTTTAGAAGAGGTCAGAGGTTGGACTTGGTGATCTCAGAGGTCTTTTCCAACTTAATTGACTCTATGCTATGGTGACATCAGTGGGCTAAAAGAAGACAACTTTGTTTTAAAGGTTAGTTTTCTTCTACTAGTTCCTGTCTGTAGAACTACAGGACATGACTAACCTGTCATGTATGTTATGATGCTTAAGCAGTCTTTGTGTCAAACAAGAGACAGACCTCTAGCATGGTGTTTTACAAGAAATAGCCTAATTAGGAGGTAGAATGTGAAGGGGGGGATTATGTTTTTAAGAAGCCATGGAGTGAATGGGAATGAAAAGTGGGTAGTGAAAGCTTTAGTCTTTCACAGAAGAAAATTCTTATGGTTTTGATAGCCCAAAGACAGCTGTGCTGGAACTTAAATAGATCTTGAGAATGAGAATAGCAATAGCTGCATGACCGCAGTTAGAATATTTTCATCATTTTTCATTACCCCCAGCTAAAGTGCATTTGAAATAAACCACCTTGAGATTTCAACAGAAAAATACCATTTGTTATCTCTGGGTCTTCCGCAAATCTGCTGGTATCAAGCTTAGAAGACATGCTGTGCTGTCATTCCTTACCCTATGTCTCATACCATTAGTGTCTTAAAAGAATTTCTCTGGCAAAATAAACTGTAATTGCAACTGCTCAGTGCCCACCTGAGAAAATTACTTTTACTATTAAGACTGAATGGATCAAAAAGGTTCAGCACATTCCTTTTCTACCATGTATCGGAACAAGACCTACAAAGTAAGGCAACAGGCAGGAATAGCATCTCATAGTACATTTATATTGGAACCTGTCAGGTTTTTTTCCTTTAAACCTATTAATCTCCTCTATTCTTATGTACTTGCTTTGTACTTCTCTCCTTTCTCTTCTTCAGTGCTGTTGTGTGACTTTCAGATTTTTTAATACCAGTTTAACATCAGTGAGTCACAATTCATTTTTATTTCCTTAATAAAGACCTTGTTTTTGAGTGTTCTCAGCATTACAAATTAGAGTCACATTTTTGCAGATGCTGAGATTCCTCAGCTTTCCGTGTCCTGGTTTTGAAAATATTTTAAATGCCTATGTGGTTTGCCTTGGAGTGTAAATCTGTCCCTCAAAGGAGGATTTTAAAATTGAGCATTCCCATTAGTGGCTGTTTCAAGGCCAGCTTTAATGAAGACGTTCCTTTCACAGAGGTTTTAAAAGAAAGTGCCACAGAAATCTGAAAGCTTTCTTCTAAGAGTTAAAAAAAAAATAAATCTAGAAAGTGGCCACAAACGGAAAGAATTTAACTGCTTCCCCTACCACCACCTCCCCTGCTCTAAGAAATGCAGCTATTCCCTGAGAAACTTTGTAGTTGGAAGCCCATTTATAGCAATAGTTTCAGCCAGTCCTAATGGTCATTCAGAACAGCAGATGTAATAATGGTTTTCAGAAGGAAATGAGTTTGGGCTCCTAAACCTGCAGATAGATAGTCCTTTAAGAAAAGCAGAAATCTGGTCTCCTAACATGTTGTCTGAGGATGGGACAAACCACACTAGTTTTAATTTACACTGCCAAAGCAAAAGTCAGGGCAATGAGGATGAAATAGCAGTATTTTGGAAAAATCTGATTTCCATATCATTGTAGAAAGAGAAAATGGATACAAAGGATTAATGTCGGGAGCGGCTGATTTCCTTTCTCCTTTTCTGAGGGAGAGAAAGATCAAAACCCCTCAGGGAGGCCAAAAGCAGATTTCAGCCCTGTTTTGATGTTTCCCATCATGGTTGGAGGAGAGAGGAGGAGCTGCAGAGATCCAGTGCTGTCTTTCTGCCATGTTTGCTGTTTGAGGAGCATGGCTGAGAGGCTTTGGTGTGGCATTTGCCATCTGAGCAGGATAAAATGTGTGTTTTGGGGAAGGTAGGACTGATTCAGAGCTGCACGTGCAGTGATCCTCACTTGACCTTGCTGGGGACAGGGCAAGACATAGAATCATAGAATGGTTTGGGTTGGAAGGGACCTTCAGAGGTCAACTCATCCAACCCCCTGCCATGGGCAAGGACACCTTTCACTAGACCAGGTTGCTCAAAGGCCCATCCAATGTGGCCTTGAGCACTTCCAGGGTGGAGCACTCACAATTTCTCTGAGCAGCCTGTGCCAGAGTCTCACCACTCTGGTAGTGAAGAATTTCTTCCCATTAATTGACATAACCTACCCACTGCCAGCTTAAAGCCATTCCCCCTTTTTCTATCACTACATGCCCTTGTAAAAAGTCCCTCTGATGGTTCTCTTGTAGCTCCCTTTGTGTACTGGTGGATGTTATAAAGTCTCCCCAGAACCTTCTCTATTTTAAGCTGAACAGTCTCAGCCTGTCTTCACAGGTCAGGTATTCCTCCCCTCTGATCATTTCTGTGTCCCTCCTCTGGAGCTGCTTCCACAGGTCCATGTCCTTCCTGCTCTGAGGAGCCCAGAGCTGGATGCAGCACTCCAGGTGCTGTGCCACTTTGCAGGCTGCCAGGGAATTTCTGTGGCACCCCAGTGCTGGCCCTGTCAGCCTGGCACAAGCCATAGGATCACTGGGTTGTCAGGCTGGGTGGCTCTGTGTTTTGTTGTGTGTATGTTGCTGTTTTTTTGTTGAGGCTGAAATTCTTCCACTGAAACATCTGGCTGCTGAGCTCTGTGTCCCAGCTGGCAAGAGGCAAAGTCAGCCTCTTATTACCCGACAATGAACTCTGTTAACATTTTATTAGGGTTGAAAAACACCCAGATGATGGTACATCCATAGTTTTCCCTCGCTCTAATAGTTGTTGTGTCATGGCATGAAATATGAGAGTCTCTGTCCCTTGAAGGATCTTGGGCTAGTATTTTTCACGTTCATAAAAATGTGCCAGAAAATTACTCAGTCATAGTTTACATAATTCTGAGCGAGTTGGAATCAACAGCCAAAGCCTATGTGACTTGTGCAACTTTAAGTTGCCCTAGGATGTCGGAAATGTTTTTATGGGGCTTGGAAACATGACAAAGGAACTGAGAGGGGACCAGAAGCCTTGAGGAAAGGCAGTGGAGTCCAGGCAGGGTGCCCAAATTGTATCTGAAATGGAACCATGTACCTGGCTTTTGTCAACCGAATCCCATCCTAGGTGCACACACAAACAATAAAGTATAAACACAAACTTATGTTAGTTCTGATGCAAAACAGCAGAAATTAATGTTCCTTATTTTCTGATGAAAATACCAAGACACCAAGGGAATTTGCCACATATAAAAACACTACAAGACACAGTCCTCACCACAGTTTGTTTTAGTAGCCCAAGTTGCTTCTCGTTGTAGACTCTAAAAAGCTATTATTTCCCAAATGTATCCAAAATAAGTCTGAACATGTTTGCCTATAATGCAACATGGTGAACTTAATTACAGGAAGCTTTAGAAGCATACAGCTCATGTGCTGCTGACACAGCAGGGGTGGGTCGGTCTGAAGGGAAGGGGAGCGGCGAGGACAATCCCTGTGTGGGAACCACCTTCAGAACAAAATCTGAAACTTCAAAGCCGGTGAAAAAAACCCCAACACAACAACCAACCCCCTGTAACACTTCTAAAATGTTATAATAAATGAAGTGAAAATAACATGCCCATTTACATTTCTTTGTTCTTATTTACGGTTTAACTTAATGTCAGGAGATTGCCAAAGTTTCAGCATCAGCATCTGTGCTCACCAGCTTCAACAAGATTTAGAAAAGAGAAAAAGAAAGAAAAAAAAGCAGTTTATGTTTTGTAAATTACCTGTGTTCATGTGCAGTTTACATATGGGGGCGTTGATGGATGCAATAGGGAGTTACTTTTAAGCAAAGCTGCTGCTTGAGATGTGTTTTCCAACTTGGAGCCCTGGTTTTGGGCCCAAAATTGCTGAATGCTTCAGTACTAATCCTTTGTGTCTTGTACAGCACCAAACCTGTGATTAATGTAGTATCAAAAGAATGAAAGTGTGTCCTCCCCCCTAGCTTTTACTACTTTAATAGAGATTTAGTATAGTTTTAAACAATATTTTTATCAGCAGAGATCAGTAAAATTCCCATGATGTACAGAGCCCTTTTAATTTTGGTCTATAACCAACTTCTGTAAGAGTACTTTTTACCAAAACTTCCAAATTTCTTTTAAACACAATATTTGAGATTTAGATTGCTTTATTAGCAGTCAAACATTTTTTATTTGTACTATTTATTATGTCAAATAGAGTAGTGTTTTTAACATCCAGTTGTGCTTCAACTTGTTCTTGACTGGATTAATGGGGTCTGTTGCACTTTGTTAGTATGGAACCATTAGCTAAGAACTTTTTAAAAAAGTATTCTTCAGGTAGTCCAATTTACTAAATTCAGATAGTCTTTATAAAAGAGTGGTACTTTATTCCTTGTATAATAGTCCACCACAAATTCAGATGAAGCCTGTTCGTCTGCAGCTCCTTTCCTAATATTTCTTCATATTTGAAAAACATCTACTTATTTTTATTTTTATTTTTATTTTTATTTTTATTTTTATTTTTATTTTTATTTTTATTTTTATTTTTATTTTTATTTTTATTTTTATTTTTATTTCTATTTCTATTTTTATTTTTATTTTTATTTTTATGAATGACATTTATATTCACTTTAACTAGTGAGGGCTTAACATCATCCAGTACAAAAATATAATGAAAAAAGATATTCTTGACCACCTATACATCTTTTTGCTTTGAAATTCAGGGACATTTTCTTTAAATATCATTATATGAATCATCTCGATTTACACTGATAATAAAATACTTTCTGGTGTTCTCAGACTCAAAAAATTACAAAAATAAAAACATGATGCAGACACAAAACCACGAGTTTCTGGAACTATAACATTCTGTACCATTATTTGAGATTAGATTCTTAGTTAAAATTTAAAATATTGCTGAAATTACTTCTTGAGGAAGTTATTTTCAAATTTTACTGTTAACTACACTTGAATAAAACCTGTTCCTATGAACAGCAATATTTTAAGTATTTTAAAATGCTCTAACTGTAAATAAATTGATGACCAGTGAGATCATCCCTAGACGTTCCATAGCAATGGTGTTACAGGAGTGTCACTGAGACAGTAATAATGATATCATCCTACAAACAAGCAAAGTGTACTCTGTGTGTCTCATTGCTGCTTTTTTATAGAAGTCTTAGCTTCAGAAATGAGTGTGTGAAATGATTGGTTGGGTGAATGAGCATAGAAAACTGAGAGACAGAAATATTTTTTTTAAATCCACGTAATTTCTAATTTTTCAGGTTTTTTTTTTTAAGTTTCAAGATGTTGCCTGAAATCCAGAATTGGGACAAACTGAACACATAACACAGTAATTTTGCTAGTTCAACTCTTTCATGGAAGTTAGTTTCAAGTCATGTTCATAGATGGCATTTGTTTAGTGGTTATTCTCCAGTGCTACACATTTTAACTCAAGAACCTGATGACAAAGGGAATCTGGCAAAGGAGTTGCTTAAGGAGGATTTATATGTTTATAAATATGTTTATATGTTGTAGTAAATACTTCCCAGCTTTCATATTCTAATTACCATTTCTCTTCAAACTGCTGCTTGAAAAGCAGTTGGTCATTATTACATTGAGACATGGTTCTGGTTTGTTTTCTTTCTGGTGCCATCTCTTCCAACTCTACAGGGATATATATGCACATTATGTATGTATGAAACATTTCTCTTTAATTTAGGGATGTATATATATTATATATGTATTAAATATTTCTTTTAATTTTTTGTTACAATCACCACACAAATTATTGTGCTTGTTGCATGACACAGTTCACTGGACTGGAAAGAGAGGTGATTTTGTCATTTGGAGTTGCTCTTGTTTATTACCTCACGGTGTAGAGTGTGCACAAGCAGTATGTGTGGCTTCATGGGGTGGGAAAAGAGTGAATGAGACAGACTTTTTGGGTAACAGCAGAATTTGAGGAACCTACTAAGGCCTCTCCTCCTTTGCCCTGGCTTAATCTTGAATGCTTTCGACAATAATGCAGAAGAGGACTGAGTGTGCAGCTCTGATTATGTGGCTCAAAAAGCTGTTTTTATTTCTTTTAATCGCATGTGTTAGCCTGAATGCCTTATGAGGGCTACCAGATCTCTGCAACTGCACTGCATTCATCATGCAGCTCTTCTGCTACAGGGAGAACTGGCAGATAGGATTTTCACTCCGTTTTCTCCCACAGAAACTCTGAACAATAATCTTTTACTTGCCTAGGTAATAGTGTATGATTTTTCCCAGACACTTAAGCTGCTGTAAATCAAGCAAGTACATGTGTGTCAGAGGAAGACATAACCCTTTATTGATGAATGTGTTAAAGAACTATCAGAAAGGGATATTGATTCGGGTTTTATACAGGGAACTAGTGAGAAGAACCAATCAATGTATCACAGGGAGAACTTAACATTATTATGAAATATTTAGGTTGTAGGGAAGTATAAAAATTAGACAAACTTCCAATGGACAACAGCAGCATAATCTTTACTAAAGAGAAGACGAAAAGCAGAGATTGGTGACTGAAAAAAACCTGAAAGAGTAGGAGAAACTAATATATCATGAAGATTATTTCATAAAGGTTTTATCCATTGATATATTTTGATTAGAATGCTTTGACTAAGAGAGCACAGGTTTAAGCAGCTATTTGCCAAAATGTCTTCTATAACATGCAAACCTGGATTTTGTTTTACTCAAGCACTCTAAGGTGCCCTGAACTGAGAGAAATTAATAAACGATTGAAAAAGTCATTAAATTGATCATTAAATGTTGTATAAGTAAAGAGAAAATGCATATTAACGTAATATAGATTCAGGAAAAGAAAAAAAACAAATCCAAAAAACAAAACATCAAAGCCAAACACCAAGATCTCAACAACTACTAAAAAAATAATCTGCAATTATTTTTTATTTTCTTGAGTTTGTTCTTACTGTACTAGTGCCCTTTTCACGTTGAGTTTGTTAAAATCTTGGAGCAAGTGAGGAGTTTTGTTAGATATAATTTTCTTTTGTTAAGCACTAATTATATGTACTTGAAGTGTCTTTATTATTGATGGCACTGGGGGCAAAAAAAAATTCCCTATGATATATATAGCCAATCAAATTAAGCTCATGTGAGCTACTTGCATTCCACCTGCTGGAGCATTGGAACAGAGCTATCTGCCAAAGGAACAGGAAGCATGTGTTCCAAGACAGAGTTCCTTGAAGTCTTTCAAAATAAATTGAAACTTGAGTCATAGAGTATTTGACAACGGTAAATTTTTTGTATATATCTAGTATTGTTGACAAAATTTGCACAACTTAAGTGCATGTGGTGTTTAGTATTATAATTGGCTAACAATTGTCTGAGGATTTTGGTGTTGAAGTGGTGCCCTTTCCATATTTCTGAAATTTATGCCCCAAAAGCACAGTGTACAATAAAGGACATGCAAAAAAGACCATGTTGTGACTTGGAGAAAATAATTGCTGTTAAACAAGATTATTATTAACTGACATAATAAATGGTCTTCCTAAAGTGGTGTTCTAGCAGTGCTATCCTGCATTTGTTATGCACTTCATCAATTTGTTAATATTAATTCTAATGATTGCATTTTTTCTTTAATTTAATAACAGTATGAATGGAAAGGAGAGAGAAAGGCATTTTCTAATAATTTGGAAAAATCAACATAAAAGATTATTTGATATATTAGATATAGATCTAAGAAAAAAATATTTTCAAAAATGTATTTCTCACACTATTTTCCATTAAAATAATGTAAATACTAAAATAAAGAAAATGTAGTTTCGCTGCCAAAGCCAAAGTTTTACTGTTTTGTACAAAATTGGTAAAAATATGTTAAAAGAGACATTTGCTACCATAATTCATGAAGATAAATAGTAGCCTCTATCTTCAGTGATGAGTGGTTTCTGGTTTTTCTTTAAGAATCACCTGATAAAGTTTGTCACTGGAAGTAGTCTGGAAACTGAAATAACTTCGGAAAAGGAAAATATCTTTCTTTATAAACAGAATGTGATAGACATCAAAGAGACAAAAGAGATGTGAAAAGAGAATAGGTTGTGTAGGAAGTTTGCCAACTTTATCACAGTAGGTAGGTTGCAAGAAACGTGCAAATATTAAACAAGTCAGATAGCCACATCTGAGCTATGAACCTTGGATACTTCTCTTTACATTGGATGTCAGAACGTCCAGTGAGGTTTGTCCTGGGATGTCCTTGAGCAATGGTCAAACATCAGGCCAGAAGTGAACTAGTTCATCCATGTAACTCTAGGGAGCACTGCAGTGCTGGAAATCTGATAAAAGGGAACTTGAAGTTCTGGCAGTTCAGAGTTATTTAAGAGTCCATGAATCTTTAAACAAGAACAGCAGTCATTAAAATTAAAACATAAAGTCATAAACTGAGTAATAACATTTAGCTACTTTGCATTTCCCTGTTCTCTCAAAATAATGTGCTGTTATGTTTATTACAACAGTATCCTACTTTTTAATTTTCTTCTTTTGCCCCACCAGCTCTATATAGTGTAGTAGCAAGGAAGAGTGGGGGATGGGAAGTGCTCGGGTGCAATTTTCAAAGTTGATAGGGAGGTCTTTTGCTTTGTTTCCTTCAATTTTATTTTCAGAGATCTTAAAAATGGCTTTAAAAATGTTTTTGATTTATTAATCTAGAAATATGCAGTTATTGAGTGCATGCTTCTACCAAAGTTCAAGGTAAAATCCCAGACATTATATATGTAATTCCTAATATTTATTATAAGCAACACCTTACTCAGCCACGCACATTTATCCACAAATGCTGTGATAAAAATTAGGGGAAAAAGTTAGTAAATGCCATTGCCTATATTTACTGAAACAAGGCAAAACATAGTTCTGTGACTTGATTTACCTGTTTTTTCTGTCTGAATTTTGATTCTATATATGCTCTGTTTCTTCTGAATTTGGCAACTGAATAGATTCCAAATACTTTGCACAAACTCTTTCATATTTCCTAGGTCTGATGGTGATCAGGGTGATTTAATGATCCATGACTGTGCTGTTCATTTTTTCAATCTCAGAAGAGGATCTCAAGGATTATCTGGTCCAACCTTTCTGGTTTTTCTTTTATTTTTTTTTTTTTTTAAGATATAATGTATTTATCCTGCAGCATTGCACCTTACTATTTGATATTAAGGGAGTACAGTACACACAGACCTGATGGCAAGGTTTTCCCTGGAGGAATGGGGAGTTCCAGTTGGCAAAGGCATCAGAACATGGTGTTCCCTCCTGTCCACTGTGGACTCACTTCTTTCTGGAAGTAATGCCATAGTGACAAACAGCACCATCCTCTGATGGTAACAACAGCAGAAAAGAGGTCCTAAATGATGGTCTGGGATGCTGCAAGGCTGTTAAGGGCTTGGTACAGAAATGTTATGTTTGGGCTGGCCCTGCTAACTTGGGTTGACCCCTTTGAGCTTTTCTCTGCTGACTTGGGCTGCTGGAACCTTGAATGGACAACAACAGCCTGGAGGAAAGACACACTCCTTCTTCTTGATGTGTTTTCACTCCATTCACTGGTGGAGGTAGGTCTGTGCTGTAAAATCACAAGCTTTTCTCCCAGTAATGAAGGGAAAAGCATAAGCCAAGTTCACTTTCTGTTTCAAAAGAGAAACTCAGCTTATTGTCACAGACCAGTATCACCGAGGTAAAGATGAGTCTGGGGAATCCAGATAAATCTGTTCAATCCTAACTGGAATTTCAGCTCAGGCTATGGGGATATAAACTGTCAAATGCAATGGATCAGGCCTGTCACTTGTTCCATCAAAACCAAAAATAAAACACTTTTTTTTTGTCCCAATATTTCATTTCAAACTGTTTCTCATAGTGTCAAGAAAAATCAGAAAGCAAAGGTTTTATTATAATACATTTGAGGTGTAACTGATTGAGTAATCAATGTATTTGAGTTCTTTGTCACATAACAACAAAAAATAATCTAATGAGCTTCTTAAAAATTGTATTTCTTGAAAGGATGAAAGTATGTAATTAAAAATTGATTGGTGTAGCAATGAGACTAAACTGAGGGTTCAAAATATAATGGCTGAAAATTAGTTTTTAGGCTATTCGGTCATCACAAAATAAGAGGGAATTATACACATGATCTCAGTTTGCAACAGTAGTCCTTTGATGGCCAGGAGGGAAAGAAAACATGTAAAATCCAATGAGTTAATAGCAATCAAAGTCCTGCACTTCTCAGGAAACCTTCTGGTGGAATAATAATTGTAAATATAAATATACAGTTAGGCCATTCCCACTTTTCTGGTGATACACAAATACCAGCTGTGACACGGACCATACCTTCCTTTACTTGTATTTTCTGCTGGGCCATTATTCTCAGTTCTCTGGTCTCTGTAGTATCTCTGTGCCTCAAGAAATCTGAAATAACCTCATAGATCTAGTTCTATATTCTTGTCAATGGAAGAAATGACTAGATTATTTCATAGATTGTCTTTTATTTTGTCATGTTCAGGGGGAAAATTGCTAATATTTAAGTGATGTATGATTTTTATTACTAGTTTTGATTACAGTTTCTTAAATGAGAGAACTTTCTTACTCTTTTTTTAAAAGAGAGATTTGGAGGGAAAATATTATCTCTTTCTTAAAGAAAATGCACTCTTGAACTTCCTTGGGTTTGAGGTCTTTTCATTCCTTTTTCCAGTGTCAAAAAAAAAAGGTCGTGAAAAAAGCCATCGGGGAAAAAAAACCTAAATGTAGAACTATTTGTATATTTTATTTGAAAAATATGGGGTGGTAAACTTAGATTCTCTGTGAGAACCAGGGTAAATTGGATGTTATTGTAAAAGCAACGGAGTTTTTCTGTCCTTTCTGCCTCAGAGAGGATGAGTACGTCAGTAGACAATTTTGACGAGTCAAAGCTGATTATTCCATTCAAATTCTGCAGATACACGTGGAAGGTAAGAAGCCATCTTAAATTGGATGCCTGCAGAAAACTGATGCAGAAGAAGGGGTTGAGTTTCTTTATATTTAGCACCTAACATTTGTGAGTCTTCATGCTTGATGAACTTCCATGAGGTTTTGAACTGTAACAAATCTCTTCCCAAAATTAAGTTATGCTTTTATAAATGTCATTCTAGCAAGGAGCAAAAGCAACTAACATAATTTATTTTCCATATTTCATCACAGGAGATGATTTTTCTTCATTGAATTTTTATCTGTGCTAAGGAGCTTTATTTTTTAACTGACTCAGTACTCCGGTTTTATTGTGCAGATAAAGGAGTTTGGTTTGTGCAGCAAAAGCATTATTCATTTTATTTTAGAGGTAATTTTAAAATATGGACTGTATATTAATACAGCCTATTCATTCTAAATGACACATATTGCAGGCTTATCTTGACTTAGTTTTCAATGGTGAAAATTGTGTGCATGCTTTCTTCATTGTTATATTAGCAGCGTACTGGACCCATTTTCTTTACATTCTCTGATATATATTCTTTTTTTTCCCCCCTCTCTTCCTAATTCATTGTTTTATGTTAAATAGTGTGGTCTGGTATTTTCTCTCCAGATCTTTTATGCATTATTTCTCACTTTTAAAAGGTTATATGGTCTGATTCTAGACTATTTTATTTCTCATGTGCTAAGTGTGGGTTGGTCCTGAACTTTAGGCTGCTAAAATTTTGGACTAGAATTTTTCATTTAAATAAAAGTAGGCAAGGAGTCACACTAAGTAATTGGGACACTCACTTAAAATAAGTTAAATTAATGGAAAATTAGAGTTGTCTGAATTGAAAATGAGCAGAAATACAAAGGTTTTGCAGAGATTTGTAGCCCATACAGATTTTAATACTTTTTCAAATAGTAGAATGTAATATGTAGGCATTTCCTTGAATGCCATGAAAAAAACCAGACTTTCATGATCTGATTTGCTCATCTAATTAAAATTAAATTGCAGTGGGATATCTGAGGATTCTATAGAAATGCAAAAATGAAATCAGAACTGCAAGAGAAACTAAGATCAATCATTGTGTCTTCCTCCTACCACAGAAATGATGTGCTATATGTGATCACTGGTCAACAGCCTAATAAACTTCACATACTTCTTTACAACCCTGGAATTTTATTAGACTGTGTAATATATCTTGAGATTTGTAAAGCATGTTTAATTGTACTCACTCACACCTTTTAATAAGACTAGACTTCTTATCCATCCATTTTTATTTGTTATTAAAGTGGTAGGACTGCGAATTAATGGAGGTTAATAAAAAATCCCTAATGCCTTAGTCAAACTTTGCCAGTCCTGGAGATGAAGAATTGATTTAAGTTGTGTTTGCTATAGATACAGATAAACTCCATAAAGGGCACATTTTCATATTCCTACCTATGAATAAATTATTTTAAAGAGAACAAATGATTTAGACTGTTATCTCCGCTGGGCGTCTGTGATCATGTGGGACATAATGAGCTCTTTCTCATGCAGACTGTACACCGAGGCATCACAGAAGACGCAGCAGGAATTTGGGACTCAATTTCTGATGTGCTAGAAATGTGATGCTGTTACTTTGAGGGCTCTTCTAACCACATATAAGATTCACTAAACAGCGTTACAGTGAATTTGGGATCACCATTAAAAATTTTTTTAGGTCATAGTTTTAATTCCCTATCAGTATATTTTTACTAACAAGCTTTGAACACTTTGAGTTGATAGGTTTTCTTGGACAAATGGTAACTTAATTTTTTTTTAATCAAACGTACTCTATGAGAACACTCAAATGTTCTACTGTGTGTGCTTCTGGGTTGCAGTTTAAGCTTATTCTGACAACAGAGAGAGTTTTTTGTGACATACCATCATACTTTGTAAAGAAATACACTAAGATCTTCCATATCAGCTCAGAAGAAAGGCTTAGGTAGCCTAATTTTCATGTTTACCAGAGAATAGACTAGAACAACTAAGGGAGGGGAAAAGAAAAAAAAAAAAGAAAAGGAGAGCATGTTAAAAGTGATCTTTCCCTCTTTTGCAGTTCTTTTCCGTTTCTTTCTAATCTTTTCCCTCTCACCTACCTTATGCCAGCAGAGAGCACAGGATCCCTGCATTTGTTTCTGAGTATCTGTGAATGGTCTCAGACCTAGCAAGTGAGAAGTCAAGTGTTGCTGCAGCTGATGTACTGTGAGATAACACGTTTCACATGTGATCAATGAGTCTGTTTACCTAGCTCGCTCAGGGCCTGTGGATAATGGTTTATTCCTGTAAATCCTAAAAGAGGGAATTTGCTTAAGTTGCAGAGCATATGCCTGGTGAACTTTATAAAGGCTTGAAAAGAGAATTAGTGTTAAATACATGAAAACTGATAATAATTTACAAATATTTTAGCTCAGTTCAGTTCTTTGGCAATATGGTGATACATAAATTCTCAGCTCTCATATTTTCTTTTCCCTCTCCTACAACTACTCCCAGCTCCCAAACTCTTCCTCTTTCTCACACCTGAACAGAAACCATTTGAAAGACAGCTTTTAGCAGCACGTCTGCATGCTGTTGTGAGAGTCAGGGAGGATGGAAGGCATATTGCTCTAACAGTACCAGTGTGTTTAAATTGAGTGCAGATGCCAAGCAACTCAGGTGCAAAGGTCTGGGAGAGATTTCATAAAAGTTATCAAGATTTATGTCACCTCAGATCAATGTATTTTATTACGTCTGTTCTGAACAAGGATGGGTTTTGCATCCACACCATCATTTTGATGAAGAGGCACCTGAATACCCACAGCAGAAGCTATTGAGTGAGAAAGGACATGCAGTTGGGGTTGGAGTTTGGCGTGTTTGACTCATACCAAATCACACATCTTTGAGCTGAAGGGTCTTATTCATAGTAGTAATGTTCTTTCCCTCTCGGTACTCCTGGATGTCTCAGCTTTACTCTAGGGAAATGGAGTAAACTGGTAACAGGAACAACCTTGGGGTGCTGTTTAGTTGTTGTTTAGTTCAGCACAAATAGCTGCAAAATGACACAGCTGTGAAATGTCCCGTTTGGTTACAAAGTGGTGAATATCCTGTTACCGGTTGTTGAGCTTGCTCTAAGTACATTCATGTTTTTCCTATTAATTTTCTTTATTTCTAGAAGGCAAAGGTGATATTAGCATTTAAATGAAAAAAATATTTGTTTTTCTGATTTCTTGTTATTTACTGTTCTATGGACCCTTTTAAAACTGCTCATTTGTTTTTCCTCATTTGGTCTGTAATTTTCTGAACCAACTTTTATTCCACAACACTTGCCCTTTACACACAGACATTGCCCTCAAACGTGGAGCCTCATCAAAAGCGCTTTCCAAAGTGGAAATAACTTTGTCATTCCATTAGAAAAAGGGGAATTGTGTTCTGAAACAATTCTTCATTTAATCTTCAAGATTATCATCACCTTTCACCCTTAGGTATCCATTTGATTTCTGGCTGGAATCTTCAATGATATTCTCCTGAAAAGAAATGAACTTTCTAGTGCCTGGCTCAGTGTTGAGATTGGGTTGCTTACCCAAACTTTATATAATACCTAATTTAGAGGTTGTGTAACCTTTCAAAAAGGTGCTAGAAATGAAAATAAAAAGCACCTTCAAGCAAAGATGATATAACACTACGTGACAATTATCATCTTACCATTGGAGGAATCATCACTACCTCTACTTTGTTGAAAGCTAGGAAATGTGATTCTTGTTGTTATAGTTTGCTCTCCTGTAACAAGCACTTTATTTTGAAAATATTTTAGTCAGCTTTTGGTGCAGAGCCTAATGTTTCCTAGCCAAAACATAAAGATGCAGCTGTTCCATGTCTGGGCTTAAATATGAAGCTCAGCTTGATATATTGCTTTAAACGTGACAAGAAAATTAAAACACAAAAAGCTTGAAGTACACAAAAGCTTTAGAATGAGATGTATAGGAATAAAAATATAATATATCGGCATAACATATGTAGCTAAATTATCCCTAAAGCTGTCTACACTTGAAAAACACATGGACTATACATCAGACATCTCTTTGCAAATCTGTATGATGCTGTGCACAAGATATTATTCCACACATTTTGGCTAGATTTGCTTTGTACAGAACCTGATTATTACATGTTAAATTATATAAAGAGGTTACATCGGGTTATATAATCATTTGCACCACAAAATAAATCTACACCACAAAATGTATTTCAAAGTCATTTTCTTGAACAATGTAGATTAGAGGATCAGAGCTGCTCAGCAAGTCCCAGTCATCCTGTGCAGCACATTCCACATCAAAACCAGGTTGGGGAGTCTTGTGTGGGCTTTTTTCTTTTCAGTTTACTTTGAACACTTGAGGTGAAAACCTTGTCCTTTTGAAGTCATCACCAGGAGTTAATCCAGCATGAAAATTGAGTCTACAAAGATTGGATCCCAACAGACTAGGGATTTGTGTCTCCCTCACAAGCCAGATTCTTCTGCTTTTGTAGATTGGCTATATATAACTTTTTTATTGTTCTTTCTTTCTCTCTCTCTTTCTTTCTTTCTTTCTTTCTCTCTCTCTCTCTTTCTTTCTTTCTTTCTTTCTTTCTTTCTTTCTTTCTTTCTTTCTTTCTTTCTTTCTTTCTTTCTTTCTTTCTTTCTTTCTTTCTTTCTTTCTTTCTTTCTTTCTTTCTTTCTTTCTTTCT
>VZTJ01001237.1:481742-533573 GCA_013397795.1 Orthonyx spaldingii
TCTCTTTCTCTCTCTCTTTCTCTCTCTCTTTCTCTCTCTCTTTCTCTCTCTCTTTCTCTCTTTCTTTCTCTCTTTCTTTCTCTCTTTCTTTCTCTCTTTCTTTCTCTCTTTCTTTCTTTCTTTCTTTCTCTCTTTCTTTCTTTCTTTCTTTCTTTCTTTCTTTCTTTCTTTCTTTCTTTCTTTCTTTCTTTCTTTCTTTCTTTCTTTCTTTCTTTCTTTCTTTCTTTCTTTCTTTCTTTCTCTCTTTTCCTTTCTCTCTCCCTCCGTTCTTCTTACTTTTTACTTTGGTAGTTGAGAATAAATCTGTAAAATATTTTCAACAACTTTATTCTTCCCATAAACATGCCATCCTAAAACACGATGATGATACAGTTTCTGGGTTATGCTTAATAGCACCCCCTAAACTTTTAGACAACTAATACTGCTGGTTCCAAGGAATGTGTCCCAGGTAGGTCAGTATGAGCCAATGTAGGTCAAAACCTCTGATGACTTCTGGTGGGGTGAAATCTCTCTTATCTATAAATATTTATGCAATCTATTTGCATAATTTTTCAAATTATTCAGTTCTATACTAAAAGAGGGTATAAAACTAAACCAAAGTATTTAAAAGTTGCATTTTTTCTCTGGGATATGTGTCCTTTAATTGCTGCATGTTTTCTTTGATATGTTCTCGGTGTGATACTGCATGGAAGAGTTAAACATATTCTGCTGTTTATGTTCTCTGTTTTCCTTGTCTGAACACAGTGACTAACAATATCTAAAGAAAACTAAACATTAAAAGGAAAGCAAGTACATTAAAAAGGGATATATACACAAAGAGCAGAACATCAGATTTATCACAAGATCCAAATTATGATGAATGACAGAACATTGTTAGACTGTGCTTGTCAGCATGAGTTTGCTTGCTGTCAGGAAGTTTTAATGTAATATCAGCTTGGTGAATGATAACCTGGTATTTTCATCATTTAAAGCATGCTACCCACAAACAGAAACATTTCATTTAGGCTCATGCTTACAAGGTACAATTAGATAGCCCAGATGGCCCAGTGTAAGTGCATGCTGTGGTAACAGGGAGAGTATGGCCTTGGCTTTACTCTTTGTGTTGTATGAAACAAGTTGGAGCAAACCAGTGGCTTCTTTTTGAAAAGCATAAATCAAACTAGGCCTCCAGTTCTGCTCTAGGGGTGGTGGGTTTTAAAGACCACAAAAGTAGAAGGTGGTGGAAGGCTGCAGAGTCTGGGATCTGATGGGTGCATCTTCTGCTGGTAGCAATCATAGTTGATAGAGGTTTGCAGGTGGCTCAGAGAATGTCACGCACAAGAAAGGGAAGAAACTAGCTCACTCTGAAGTGTTTGTTTTACAGCAGCAATGAAAGGAAGAAAAAAGACTGGTTTGTGTAAAATAAGTTGCATATGTGGTTTTACCTGCAGTATGCTGTAATTTCGGGTAGATTAGGACAAAAAATGAATAATAATTAAAAGTCAAATGAAAAAAAACCCAGAGCTTTATCTAATACCACATCTAGCAACAAGAGATAACTTGTCCAGTATAATCCCTTGATGGAGGGCAACTCCAGCTCTTCTACCTTTATATTTCACTAATGTTGTTCCTTCTTATTCTGTTTCCTTTGCATGTAAAAATGGAAAGTGAAGGATTTGTTTTCCTGACTCAATTTTTCAAGGACCTGGGCTTACCACAGAATTGTTGTCTGCAGTGGTCCCACATTACAGCAGAAATTTTTTGTCCAAGATGATCTTTTGAATTCCTGGTGAGGAGAAAGCAAAAATTCCCTCCCAATCCAGCCAACTTTTCTGAACAGTCAATGAGAAAAAATAAACCACAGTCAAAAATTCCATCACCGCCCCTCGGTTTGATTAAAGCAAAGCACATGATAGCATCCCAAATGCACACCCACTTTACTCCCAAAATGAAAATTATCAGAGAGAATAAGTGGGAATTCAGACAAAGGAAAGGAGAATGGGTAAAACAGAGCTTGCATTATTTGCCAAAAATGCAAAAAACTTTCTGCAGGGAACATCAGTGAGCTCGTTGTATGGCTGGGCATCCAGCCAAGGAGAATCCAAATCTCTCACAATTCACTGATTATAGAAAGACAATAAAAAAATAGAGGATGAGGAAACTGTTATAGGAATAAACTTTTGGAGTTTTTCTTGATGTCTAGTGTCCTTGCTTTTTCTCCCCAGCCAGCAAGCAGATTGCCTCTATTTCTGAAGCTGTGGTGGAAAAGCACAGAAAGCACAACCATATCACAGCATTTCTTTGACTGATATTCTTTCTCATATCATGAGAAATCAGGTTTTTTTTCAATGAAAAATGCCTCAAACTCTTCGTAAGCTTATGGTTATGAAAATGCGGCCACAAGAGAACAGTTTTGACTGAAAATGATGAGAAATTTGTCAGGAAGCACAGATTAATCTTACTGCTGCTGAAGATGCACTTGATATTATCAGTCTTGTAACATCTGTGCTCGTTTTATGCTGAAACAAGTTCTTTTCCTCTCTCACTTTTGCAATGTGTTTAATTATTATAGTGAATATTAACTTAGTGTGTTCATTGTCTTCTCGTACGGCTTATTTTTTCTTCTTGCCATTTCATCTGACTATTGCTGCTTGAATTCTGCTTCCCATGATGCCAGTTCCTGATTAGCTGTCAATGTTTATTTCTAGAGTAAAACTGTCAATGTATTTTATTTACAAGTTTTGGCCTTACTGAATAAGTAGTGCCAAATAGAAATGTATTTTTTATGGGAGAGATCATCAACAGTGACAACATGGCTAAGAAATTCTTTTTCCTAAATCCCTATCTTATTTCTATTGGCCTACTTATGAAAAGGATTAATGTCTCTTTATGAGCCTACTCTACATAATAATAACATTTTTCAGTACCATAAGCCACATAAAATTCCAAATACAAGTATAACTGTACCACCAAATAACAAAGGAAAACAACCCTCCTTTCACAGAATTTCATGAGACTTCTCATGAATCCATATTACCTTTGTTTATAGAAAAAACCCCAAACAACTGCTCACCCTCCCTGTCCCTTTAACTAACCAAAATCTCAAGGTTTCTATGTGCAACACAGCAAATGGAATTATTAAAATATACCTGGCTTTCTATGTATCGTGTTTTCTTGGATAAACATCAAATCTTATTTTAGCAATATATTAATACAGAAAATATTTCTTGTTCTCTTGCTAAGTATTTGTTTGAATGTAACTAGACTTTTGATGAAAATTATGTTTTTTTCAGGAAAATTAACCAGAAAATGCTTGTGATAAAGCTGTCTTTACAGTAATGGAAACCACCGTTGTATGCACAGCAAAAATCCATTTTTCTCCATATGTTTTACAAAGAAATCGTTATCTAAATTTACTGTAGAGAATCTTGTTTCTAAAGTAAAGACCGCAATGGTTATATTTATGCAATACTTGGCTATTATTTGTTTTGTAATATAAGTTACTTCAGAGGATTTGTTCTCATTGATTTTTGTCATGTACAAAATAGTATTTACATTGATAAGAATGGTGAAATATTCTACAATCAATTTTCAAGCTCTAGACGCAGCCTATTTAGAAAAATATTTTCATACCTTCAAAAAAGTTATTTTTCACTAATAAGCAGGGGCATAAATGGGCAGTTTAAAAGGCGGCTGCTACCTAAAAATATTCAGTAGCAAGAGAAACCACTGCAGCACCGTCACAGAAAGGAGGAATTCTCAGCAAGATGCAGCAGCATCTTTGAAAATTGTTTCTTGTATTTCAGGTCCCAAATGACTCCATTCTTCCCCTTCCCCCACATGGAAATCTGATTTTGCTTGAATACAAATGGTATTATTATGTATATTTTAATTATTTCTCTTTGGTCCCTTTTTTGTTTGGTCCCACATTTGTTGTCTCCTTAAACAATTCCATTGGTCTGCTGTCTATTTTCAGCCTTATGCCCTAAGCATTCTAAAGAATTGTCTTCATGAGCTGTCAAATTCTACATAGACTCAGGAAAACAGCACAAGGTTAACGTATTTACTTTTCTTTTTCTGCTCACCTTAGTTGTCTTTGCCTATTTAACACAAGATATCAGTGAGGTGGCAAAATGGTAAGGCCTACCTAGGCTTTCCAAATGGCTGAAGCCTTCATAAGTCTCTCTCTCTCCCTTCCTTTAGATCACTGAATTTCTGGGTAGACATGAGAGCTGATTTTTCTAAGGCGTGTGAGGAAAAACTGTCTTCGCAGATATTTGTGACATATCTGTGAAAACTGTGTTTCTGCCTATGCTTTCTTGTAAAAGATGGTGCTGGAAAAGAGGGGCAGAGGAAAATGACTTTTTAGACCAGGCCTGGACAAGAGTGCAGGATTCTGGCAAAATTGTGCATTAGTAACAAAAGGCAATTTTCTCTGTCATTCTTGCAGTTTTTATTTAATCATATTTTATGCAGCACTTTCGTCTAGGCTTTCTTTATATCATTGCAAAGGTTAATGACAAAGGCAAGGACATTAAAATGGAAAAAAAAAAAGAAAATTCTAAAATATAAGAAGAACAGATCTCTTAAAAATTAAGTAGAAAATGTAGAAAGCACAGTAGAAACTGTTAGAAAAAGACATGGGAAGAGACCTTTTTTTGGTGGACCAAAAGCCCCAAAAATGGTTCCATTGCTGCTGTTACACCTTGTTGTGCATGGGAGTGAAGAGTAACAAAAAGATACTCCTTGAACTGCTTCATTTTTTTTTTCTTATTTTGAAAGCACTTTCTGTTTTTCTGTTGTCTTTTCTAAGTAATAACTGATTACAAGGAACATTTCTCAGGCATAGATATCAAGGTACTTAAAATAGACATTAGTTTTTCCTTTCTGTGTATGAGCAACCTGAGAAGCAGGGAAGGAACAATTCTCTCCTAAAGTGACCTGCAGAGTCATTGCTGGAATCAAGAAGACAATCAACTACATCAACTGGAAAATATGTATTTCTCTTGAAGAAAACATGGGGAAATGGGATTGGAAGGTAGCCAATTTTTGTCAGTCTTTCACAGAAAATGAAGGGGGGGAGCACAAGTCAGAAAGTCAAATACCTTCTGAAGGTCTGGACAGGAACCACCTTTTCTTTCTGAATTTGTAAGGCATCCAGCTCAGTAGAGTCTTTCTCAACCTGCACAATCCTTTTCTGTGATGGGGACATATGGGGACCCCTTCCAGTGTCAGTCTCCAACTCCAGTTGTGCTGTTTTGAAGGCTTCAAGTCATTGGCTTACTCTTATTTGAAAGTAATTGTGTATTTAATAGATGAACTTTGGAAAACCCTGACTGCTATGAAAAATTAAGTAGGTTTTTTAGAGACTGGTGGTGCCAAAATATTTGGCATTCATGAGAGTTTTAAACTTTTGTTTGATGTGTCTTTGGTGGATGATAAGCAATAGTACTGATTGACTCGGATCCAACAAAACTTTAAAAATAGAGTAATTGATTTGCTTCAATAATAATCAAAATGAATTTTTTCTTTTAAAGTTCTTGAGTGCTCAGGATGTCCCCTGTTTTGTGATAAGTGAATGCTCCCCAAACAGGACTGTCAATGTAGGAAGGTAGATAGGCTGATTAGATGTTTCAACTAGGAAAAGAAGGATCCCTGAGAATTGAGGGATGACATCTGAGAACTCACCCATTCGTGGTATAGAGGGCCAGTACAGCCTTTGCTGTGACAAATGTATGTGATTTAAAACAGAAAAGATAAATATTACTACATCAGCAAGATAAAAATTGTGACTTTTTTCTCACTTCAGGCAATGAAATTGATGTCAGAAACTGAAAATAAATGTAAGAGGTTAAAACAACCTTATAAAAATACAACTAACTGTCTATATATTCTCTAAATTACAATTATAAATCATCAGCAAGATGGAATCAGAGTTTGACTAGAACTAACAGCAAATGCACAGAGTATGCATCTGGTGGATAATATTCGCAAGTAGCCTCAGAGTGAAAGTGTTCCAGAAGGGAAGGACAGAAAAAACTTGCTCTGTCCTTCAGTTCTAATGGAGTTTGCTTAAAACTCGAGTATCAGTTAAGTGGCTGCCTGCTAATGCATAATTTATGGAGGGTAAAAGATCTATGTATTTAATTGAATTCACGTTGCTAGGCTCTTTCCATGCGACCAATAATTCTTCATAAACCCACTTCAACTTTCTTCTCTAGAGAGTTACTGCTTCCTCTCCTGCTCAAAGAAGGGCCGGTGTATCCTGAAGCACATTTTTCAGACATTCAGGATGACCTCTCTGCATTTTGGGGTGCAGAAGCTGAGGCAGGAAAGGGGGATGGCACTTCTCTGGGGTACACTAAGGAGGCATAAAGAGAAGATGAGGAAAACCGTATGCTCAGGACCAACCATGACAGGGATTTTTTGGAACACAGCCTAATGTGCTGGCTTGACCCACTGTCTTTTCATGACACAATATCTTCAGTTGAAGGAAAAAGAAAGAAATTTTAGAAAGGCTCCCTTTGGAGCTTGGAAGGCTTTGGAACCTGGAAGGTTTTTAGACCAGCTCAGCCCTTGGTTACTTCTTTAGGATGGCAGTGGGACAAAGGGAAGCCAGTCCCTGTTCAGACCTCATGGGAATATCCTGAGGAGAACTGCAGGACCTGGGCTGAGTAGTTTCGCTCAAACGAGCTGGAGTTGGATACCTCTTTGCAAATCTCATGATTTCCTCCTACTGAGAAACTGTTTTGGATTAATCTCTACCTATAATTCAGCAAGATGGCATCTTTGTTCTGGGTGAATAGGGCATCTGCCACATGAAGGTATTATGTGCTGTAGTTAGGTAAGCATATTAATGATTTTCTTTTTTTATTATCTTCTAGTCTGGTATTAGATCTGCAAAGAAAAATGGGGAACAATTTATCATCTAGGTGATTTTTCCTCTTCATTTCCCTTTAATTCCCCCACACTTCTTTGAGGGTATTATGTATTTAATCTTAGAGCCAATAAAAACTTCTTTTAATGCTGAATCATTTCCAGTAATTTAAGAATTGACTTTAAGTAGCACCACTTATAATGAAGGAGAATATATAATGCACTTAGTGAAAAAACTCCCAGTGGGTCCTTGAACAAGTTCCTTGTTTACTTTTTGTCCTGAATTTAAGTATCTAAGAACTCTGAAATCTGTCTACTGTACCTAAGCAGGTAAGGAAGCACATTTCATTCCCTACTGTATAATTAGTTTACAGATGTGCAGATTTGAAAAGCTGAAAACACCTAGACTGTAAAACACAGGCCATTAAAATTTCACAAAGCTATTGGTGCGTGGAAGTTGCACTTAGGTGGAAGGGTATATGTAAAACTATAAAGCCATCAAATAATGTGAAATTCCCTGGTGACTTGGTCCTTACTGACTAGATATTCATTGACCTATTCCAAGGCTGAAACTTGTTCATTTTACTTTGCAGCCACAAAGCCTTGTAATATTTAAAAAATACTTTAAAATATGTCAATATGCTTTATCCTGGAATATGTATTACACTTCTGGCAGCCTTTTATATGGAAAGATTTAACTCCTGAGTTGGTGGGTTTTATTATCTTCATGACTAATTTTGACAAGTGTATTGTTCTTAAGTGGGCTGGACTTCATTTTTGTTTCATAATCACAGTAAAAATTACACCAGAGTGTTCTGAATGTGCCCAAAGATCTTTCCCTTACTTTGCAATCTAGAGCCATGAACATTTGCTGTTGGCATCAGACATTTGGCTATCACCCATTGGAGGTGAAAGCTAGTGTATGTTTGTTTTGTTAAAGAATTCAAATTCTTGAAAACATAGAAAAGGATGATGGTAGCTATGAACTGGTAATAGAAACTTATTATTCCTAGAAATTTAACCAAACACAGCACACCAGACCATTAAATTATCCAAAGAGAATTTTATTAAAGGTTGAGAAATCCAGCAAAGTTGATATGACGTCAGTCTTTCCCTCTTACCTCTTTTTGAAGACAAATCTTGAGTTCTATGCACACAAGTCTACAAAAAAGCTCTTTGGGGAAACCCAGCTTTTTATTTAGAGGAAAAGCACACCTATTAGGCATTTCAGGTTCAGTTCCAAAAGGAAGAGTACCGTTCCCAGCACTAGACAGCATCAGCAATCTCAGCACATGCTTTAATAAGGATAGCTTCCTATTTTCAATTGTACCAGAAGATGGCAATAGTAATTTCTAGTAATCAATAGCAATAATAATTCCACCGAAGTCAGTGAGAGTTGAGGAAGGGAGCCTGCAAGATGGTTTCATACTCTTTAGGTTAACTCACATTTCTACTTTGCAACTTCAATCAAAATTTGAGATGTAGAGAGTTAAAATTATGGGTTAAATACATCTATTCAAGATAATTTGGATTTATTCTGTTTTTAGAAGCACAGTGAAATAGAATATTTGAAAACTGGAGTATTTAAATCAGTATTAGCTTCAGTATACTTTTGCTTCCCTCACTGGTGTGTCAACTTGTTACAACCTGCCCCTGAAGGTGAGGGTAATGAAGCTTCTTGTTAATAGATCCCTCGGGGCTGAATAAAGCGAAATAACACAGATTGACACGTGTTTATACATATATGGAGGGTTTATTTCAGAGCAATTTGATTGCAATTGAAAGGAGATATGCAGTGATCTTGGTTGTTACCTAGAGAAATGAAACAATACAAAAGTATAAAGATGTTGCTTAAGAAAATACATAAGGAAAAGAAAGAGTAAGAGTAGATAGGAGAAAGATGCCACCAGCCATGGATGTGTAAGGACTTAAAGAATGCAGTTAACATCTCAAAACACTGTCAAAGAAGGAACTTCCCATAAGATAAGCTACCACAACAGGAATTTGATATAGGCACAGACAGCACAGCAGGAAGGAGCTAATTCCAGGCTTAGCAGAGGTGGAGGTTTAGTTAGCATCCGGACAAAAATTCCCATCATGGCAAACTGTGGGAAAGGAAGCGAGTGCTTATACACGTACCTTCTCAAGTTATGGGAATGGCATTTGTGCCCCGTGGGTACCAGGAACTTGGGCTGCATAAGGTGATACCCCAGGAAAACAACTGCAGGTCTCCCACCACTGAGAAGGCCAGGGTGAAGAAGGACCAGTGGGAATGACACAGGGATCAACATGGCTGTGATAGCTTTTGACTAATCTCTCCTTCTCTCTATCTCTCTGTCTTACTCTCTTTCTCTCCCCCCTCTCTTCCTTCTTTTTCCTTCTCTCTACCTCACATTTAAGTAATAAAATAAATTAAAATTGAAATTAAAATTAAATAAAATCCATAATATTGACTTTGGCATATAGTCTCATTTGCTCATTAATTTGGGCAGAAACATCTCTTATAATCGAATCATAACAGGATCCAGTAACCAGACTTGATTATTGCAATTGAGATGTTCGTTGGTTGAGGTGATTGTCACAGTCTTGATCTCTCTGGGGGTGGCAGCAGCCCACGAACACCAAGTTCAATGGGTTAATACACATTTAGGTTCAGGTGGGAAAGCCCAGATACCTCCCCTGGTAGGGCAGGTTTTTTAGACTGTCTTTTGCAACACTGTGGAATATGTGCAATGCTCTGGTGGGAGGCCCCAGAAATGAGTCTGGGGGTGCTTTGGGGGTCTTTGATGGTTTGTGACTCCTTCTAAGACATGACTCTTGTTTCTCACATAAGTGTCATGCCCCTTCAGAAGGGATGAAAACATTCAGGCCTACTATGAATGTCCTGATACCTCCCCCAGAGCAGAGTTTTACACCTGAGCCAGATGTGTAAGGGAGGACATTGGCATGATAAAAAGCAGGATCCCACCTCCTCAGGATATGTTTCTTATCAGGCTTCTCCCTTATCTGGCTCAAAGCCCGGCTTGTTGCGAAACAAAGGTCAGTTTATCATGGTCACTACACATCAAAAAACTCTCCTCCTCCCCTTCAGTTGGTGGTGCAAACCTCACCTCAGCAAGCCACCCTGACAATTTTGCAAATGGTTGATTGTTTTGAGTCATTAAACTTCAGCATTTCAGTCTCTCACACAACTGTGTCTCTTTGCTTTTATTTCATTCTTCCTTATTTTGAGGAAAGTCATATAACCAAAGTCTACTTCAAGACAAATGTGGAAACCCACCTGACACACTGCAGGTATTAGAACGTGTAAAACCACGGCAAATTTCAACCATTTTATTAGCCCATGTAAGAGCATGTGAAAAATCATCCTGACATTTCAAAATTGTTCATAAATTCTACTGCATATGTTGTGATTTCTGACCTGTCCCTTGCTAGTTTACTGTACTGTGTCCTGTAATGACTTACAGTCCTGATACACAGGAAGTAAGTTTTTCCTGTACTTCCCCGAGGTGTAATTACTGTGATTACTGTTGGCTTGCTAAACACCAACATCACTAAAATTTTTGGGTTTGCTGATAATTTCTTAGTCTGGCGTCCTGAGCAATCCTAAAGTGCTGAGCACATCTTTTAACAATATATAAATATTAACTTAATCAAAACCATAACTCAGGGTCTCTTTCAGCATTGAAAAAGTGCTTGGCAGCAATATTGGATTAAAATATTCCATCCCCACTGATTGTCCCTGCCCAAAGCAATATTGTGAAGAGAAATGATCTGGGATCCAACTAAACTATTCCCTTCTTAAGGAAAAGAATGCCAAGTGTGTTATTTGATGGCTGGATCCATTATCTGCTGTGGTTGAGGGCTGCCCACAGACATGGTTGTTTTTCACATGTAGGAACAAGTACTGTACAGCATAACATTCTAAAGCCCAGATAATATAAATAGAAATGAGATGTCTGTTTCTGCAGGCTTGTGGCTCTGTCTGCACCAGGGCAGCTCATGCTGAGCTCCATCACTATTGTTCCGATGCCTCTTTACAACCATATTGATCCCTCAAGTCCAAACAGGCATTTCAGCTGGTGAATGAAGGCACTGATCTGCATTAAGGCACCAGTCTCAATTTTTCACATTTATTTTTTGTTATGGAAGTGTCAGTAATGAAATAAGGTTTTGTGCACTATATCTCAGGCAGGTGCAAGTGGATTTGCCTTTGCTAAAAGCTGGTTTGTGTCATATGAGCACAGCCAATGGTGTTGTGGTACCAAGCACAGCTGAGAGACAGGGCACAGACGACTGGATTTGGTGCCTTATGAAGTTTCTGGTCAGATGACAATGTGTCTGGGACTTCTCCACATCTGCCCAGATCTGTGCTTGCATCAACACCCTTGTTCAGGTCGTCAGCACAGAGGGTAGGGCACGGGGTCATTTGATAACAAAACCCAGATGACAGGCTGACTAAAGTCAGCCACGAATTTTAAAATTTAATTGAAATTGCTTACAGATGTTTTAGGATAGACTTTTTCTCAATTATTTAACTGATGCTATAGAGCATGTTACTGAGAAGTACCACTTTGATCTGGGTTGTGTGGGAATAGCCGGTTTCTTTACATCAACACTTCCCTAAGCATGCCTGTATATTAGGCATTCAAATATTTAAGCTCACAGCAGACTGTAAAATAAAGATGTTTCAGAATGTACTATATCTTTCCACGGGGGCTTCCACATAATCAAAGTAAAAGTGCTGGCCCAACAATTTGACTTAAGAGTTGGGAAGGGAGAGAGAGAGCAGAGGTTTTGGTGTCAGCAGGGGGTTCATAATCTGAATAAACTTTCAAATGGAAACAGTATGGAAAAGCTCTGTACCTTAAGGGCAGAACAGCTTTATTGTATAAAGTAGTTGATTTGGTCTGTTATGGCTTTCTCTGCAGAACAAAATTACCAGTGTCTGCCGGCTAAATGGAAAACACTTGGATCATAAAAATATCAAATGAATCTCTTTGGCAACCACTGAAAATCTACACATATTTATGTAACTGTTTTTTTCTTTTTTTTTTTCCCTGTTATATACTGTCTGGAAATATAGCCTGAAGCTTCCTTAGATCTCTTGCAAAGAATTAGCATTCAGATTCTCTCTGCAAAAATACATTACTTAGTATAGGTTAATTTTTATTAAGTTCTTTGAAGGTTTTTATTCACTCCTTCATAATGATTTTTGTATTAGAAGAGCTCTACTTATTCACAGCAAACACAGATGTTGACAGGAAAGCTCTAACATCTGCTTTCCAGTGGCCATCAAGCTTTAGTGAATTAGTAAATATGGAACAGATTGTGAATTTGTTTTGAATGCTTTCAAGTGGGTGTATTTAATACCTGCCTCAGAGCTTTTGGGTCCCAGAGAAAAAGTGAACACCTAATGAATTTCTGATTGTTTAGAAGGCTTAAAAAGCAGCACAATGCAGTCTGCAAATTTGGGATTTCCCAGCTTCTTAAAATGAAACTTTGCAGAGTTCATATATAAAGGAAAAAGCCAACTAAAGCATAACTCTTGAGAATTATTTCTGCTAACAGAGTCAGAGGAAGCATTTTCTACAAGGTGGTAGATGTGTATCTTTCTTGCATAGGTCATGTGTCCACAGAAGAAACCAAATCTTTGTTGCAATTTCTCTTTAATCGTTTTTGCTTAGTACTTTTTTATCCCCAACAGATACAAAACTGTGATGTGACTTAAAGATATGATCTAGCCTTTTGTCTAGACAAAATAATAAGCCAAACACAGCAGAATCATGTTAGACGCCCACTGATTTTATTAAGGTCAGTGACAATATGGCTCTAAATTTAAGAGAAACTAGTTTGTTGGGGTTTTTTTTCTTTTTCCATATACTTGTTTCATTTGATTCAAAAGCTCCAAATGATTAATATATCTGCTAACAATATTTTTCTATTTTTTTTTCCTACTAACAGGTTTTCTAGCCTCTTGGAGCGCTTTCCATAGAAATTGTTTCAGTGGTTGCAAGCAATCCTGGTTTTCATCTGATGCTCTTTCTATAACCCTTAGCTTCTCCACAAGAATTTGCTCTTTCACTACAGGTATTTGCTCAAAGCTGTAAACTTTTTATTTAGAGAATAGGTGCTAGAAAGATCTGATGGGACATCTACATTAATTTTGGGATACGGGAGATATTTATCCTTAGAGAAGAAAGAAGATAGGAGTGTCAAACTTTCAAGTGATTTGAAATCCCAGTTCTATGTCAAGATGTTCACTGGTGCTTACACTTCACACGGGCCACTTAGGAAAGTTGCTTGCAATGTGATATCAAATTCTGAAATTATGCTTTTGATCAAGTGCCAAGTAAATTTTAGAAACAGCATCTCAACATCTGTGTCTTTCTACAGTTAATGTGCATTGTCCAATTCTTCTGCACACCAGTGTTATTTTTACCAAATAACTACTTATTTTTGATCTCCAAGATTGCTCATTTTGCTATGAGGCATAGGACAAAGCTTCTCATTAGTGTTGATCAAGAAGATGAAGGCTGAGAGGAATGTTATTATACCCTAATAACATTATAATAACTCATAAAATTTATAAGGACTCTGGTGTTTTTGCCTTTTTGATTAGAAAACTTTATGAGGACTAGGCATTTTAATTTTTCTTGTGTGAGTGCAGTTGGGAAGGGCTTCTGGGATGACTAGTGAGCTGGAGATCAAAAGTGTGTTCTGTCACTTAAAATGGAGCCATGTGCTGCATCTGAAAGACAATCAAACCTGCTCTATCTGCTGCCCTCTGAAAGACAGAGGATCCCTTCAGAGCTGTGTCTCTTTAGAGACAAAATGCATTCTCCCTGGCTCTTGCATGCTTTGTTCTGGCTTTTGTGATCTTCATTCTCTGTGTTCCCTGAAAAGTATCTCTGTTTCTGTGATTTATAGATCAAAATACATTCTCTGATGTAGCTGGAGCTTGATCCCTTAACTGCTTTGAAAACTTGAATTAAGGCTTTCAGCTGGTGTAAGAACGTGACTGGATGCCAGTGGAAGCTTTTCCAGCATAAGCTTCATTTTCTACTCAACTCAAAGCCCTGGAAGGAGGAAGCCAGCCATACAGTCACCATCAGGATGTGTAAGTAGCTCTGATTTTTTGATTTACCCAACAATTACAGACGTAGAGCATAGGATTGTGAAGATGTGTCAGGTCAGCTGTGCCTTCATTCAGGAGAACCATTTTGAAAAATGAATAGGTGGTGAAAGGTATTTTTGGAAAACATTGCCATTCAAAGTGTAACTTTGCATTACTTTAAGTGGCAGATTTTGATGATATTGGAGGAAAAGGTGGATATATTTTTGAAGTTTTTCTGCTGTCTAGCATGATTTTGGTCTTTTCTCACTCGTGTGTGTCATTCTTTCCTTCACGCACAAGCTAAGAGGTATTCTGATTTGAAGAAGGTTTAAGGATTGCTTTAGCTGAAAATAAATGCTATTTATTATAACTGGAACACTGCTGACGGCTAAACCAATCTTGTGTCCTTTTCTCTGCCAGAGGTCTACAAAGAAGAGGATGAATAGTGTAACAACTTTCTCGTTTGAAGCTTCTGATTTTCTTTTTTGGCTTTTAATGCAAATTTTGCTAACCAAGATTTTGTTTCCCTAAACACCTACAACAACATTTCTACGTGTAAATACACAAACCCATTTTGTTTAGTTGTGGTTTAGTTTCATTAGCAAAACCTGCCTACTTCCAGAAAAAAAGCTTAATCTTTGGACTTGGATGTAAATGTGATATCCAGAGATATTATTTCACATTTATTATATTATTTACTTCAGTGCACAGCAATAATTCCAAAACCTTAAAATGCAACAATATCAGTGTAGTTCAGCTTAATTTTCTCTTTGCTCCCTCCCCTTTTTCTAGATGAAGACTAGAAAAAGATAAAGTGGGGCAATTGCATTTTGTAGAAAATTGCCTTGCTGTTCCGTATTTGCAGCCTTTATTAACCTGAGAGGGAAGAGTGGAATAACCAGCAAATCAAGGACAGGGTTGAAAATGTCAAAGTTGTGGAGCATAATACCATAATTATCAAAGCACATCAGGTATTATTAAAAGTTTGATAGTTCCCTCTTATGATAAGTACAGTAATGAGAACAGAAAATACACAAAATTAATTTATTTTTATGCCAAAAATAATAATGAGATGAGATGATTACATCCAATTTGCAATCTCAAACTTGTCATTTCCCAATGGATTGGACCAGTAATTTTAGTAGCTTAATTAAATCAGTAGTAATAATAATTCCTCCTCCATTCCCCTATCTGCTCAGAAGAGGGAAAATTTAATGGAAAGGCAAGAGTATTTCCACAATAAAAGTTGTCTTTAGATTTGCACTCAAAACAGGGATTATGCAGTTTATTACATACTTTTATGAATGTTCTTGAAAACTGTTATTTTAGGACTTGTGAGTTAATATCTTGAAGAGACTTCAAGAATTGTTAAACACCTTCCTGAAGGTGAATTACTTATGTTGCATGGGAAAATTTTATAACTTTATTGTTTCTATAAACACTATACATATGTTTTATATTCCTAGAATAAGAGTAGAAAAGTTTTCCTGTACGTAAATATTTGAGGATGTGATAAAATCATACTGTTTGGCCTTAACACCTATTCATACTGTAAACTTCTTGATGCAGCATAATTGAAAGGTTAATAAAGTAACAGGCATCCACTTAAAACTCATGTTCAACAGCATTACACAAGCCTCCAGAAGTTAGGATTTTAATGAGTCACTTAGTAGCACCCATATTTGATTGCATTTCTACCCTGGCACGTCCTGTAAAACTGAAGTGACTATTTTATGCCACCAATAACCGTTAATTACAAATTAGACCATCTCAGTGCTTCAGGCTTAGTGTTCAGTGGTATTTTCTCAAAACAAGAAGGATGCAGAAAATTGGGAGTTTATCCATTTTTCTTATAAAATATTTTTAAATGGCTACAGCAAATTTGTATTTCTTGATACTCCCTTTATTTATCTGCAACCTTTTTCCTCTTTCTCAGGAACAAGGGCTGCAAGAGAAGACAATTTAATTCTATCTCAGATTTTCTGAAACCTGTATGAAGCTTGTGTTCCTTAAAAGTTAATTCTGTTAGCATCATCCCCATTTGATTGTTGCTCATCAATTTAATATATTTTTTTCACTAAGATCCTCCAATTAGCATCGGCTTCCAAGTATAAAACTTAATTTGCAAAGTCTCTTATGTTTTCTATTAGATTTTTATTTAGATATCCTAATTATTAGATGGATACTTATATCTGATGGGTTTTTCTCTTAAATTCAGCACCTCTTAGAAGCTGGACACAAGATTAATGGAAACAACCTTAAAAGACTGAAGTGCTCGGTCACGCTGCTTAAGTAGTAGGTGGTAAAAAGTACTTTATCTAATATTATATCATCATCTGCTGTGGATATTTCTAATGAGAATCCTTACTAACTTGTTCCAGTTCTATTAGATGCATAGCAAAATATATGGAAGAAACTACATGGACTTATTACTGAGAAAATGTGTAAATTACATCAAGGCTGATTGAACAGTAATTAATTATGAAGATAGCTCATATATATAGACAGATCTAATTTGCTTTCTAAGGTGTTCCTTTCGGAAAAAATGTAAATTCTTTGAAATGGCCAAATGCAAGTTTGCAAGGTTGAGGACAAAGATTGTTGGCCACACCTGCAAGGTGTGAGGTGATATCCTGGGAACACTACTTGGAGAGGGATCTGGGGTCACAGCCAAGGTAAGAGTCAGCAGTGTGCAGAGTTCTGTTGCATCTATGGGGAGATATGTGAGCCTTGAGTAGAGAATACAAACTAAGAATATAGCTACTACAAAAACGTTGAGGGTCTTTCCAGCCAAAATCATTAGAACATCAAAAGGTGCATCGTTGGCATGCAGCTGCCAAAGCCACTCAGAAAAACAGAGACAAATCAGATCCCTGAGAATTTCTACCTGGTGGTGCAAGGGAAGACTTTTACAAAATGAGGGCTCTCCAGCTGGGTGTTTCTTCTTGTGGGTATCCTTCCTTGAAGGCTGAGGGCAAAGGGAAGAGTCGACAGTGGGCAGTTGTTGGTGCTGTGTGTCCCAGGAAAGGCATTGGCAGGGAAGCTCAGGGTGAGGGAAGGTGCGCCCACCTCAGTGGTCCCTGCCATGGGGCAGCTGTGGCTCCTGTGGTCTGTGAGGAACAACAGGCTGGGCCTTCCCCTGGCTTTGGCTGTGACAGTGCCAGGCTTTAACCCCAGCTGGCAACTGAGTACCATGCAACCACTTGTGCTCTCCCTCGCTGGCCCTGGTGGGATGGAAGGAGAATCAGGAAAAAAAGTAAAATTTCTGGGGTGAGATAAGAACAATTTAATTGAAACGATGTAAAATATAATAATAATACAAATAATAGTGATCAATAATAACCAAGTTAGCTTGGTGCTACTGGCTTTGTAAAACATTATTCCTAAGAAACTCTCCACGCTCTCCCCTGGATGTCTGTGGTTTAGTATTTCTGCCCTACCTCCCCCTTACCCACAGGTAACATCCTTCACCCCTCATGGGGCTGTCACTGCAGGTGTTTCCATTCTCACCCTGTGCAGCAATTTCTCACATCACTCCTGAAGTTTTCCATGCCTGTGATGTTTTTTCCATGCCTAAACCTCAGGTCAGGGATAGCCACTGGGCTGCTCATCTGCTTGCAATCCTAACAGGTAAATGGATCACAATATTTTAAAAATACTGGAGTTATGTAAAGCCTGATTGCCTTCCAAATTTGTTCTTATTTACATAAGCCAGCTGTTGTTTCTCCCCTTTAATTTTTGCTAAAGAACCTCCTCTTATGCTACATGTATTGCACACAGAGATTTTCACCTGACATGCTACTTGCCATTTGCAAAATACCTGCAGTAATTTGTAAATATTAGGTATATTCTGAATCCTTCTATGAATTCCAGTGTTTGGGGTTGGAGCTTTAACTTTTAATTTTTTAATAAATTCATGAGAACACATAAATAAATAAAACACAGGTTGTGAGAGTACATCAGGACTTTAATGAAAAAATAAGTCAAGCTTTCACTTACCTATTGACTTTCTATGTTCCTGAAAGAAATTGTTTCTGTCAATATTTTTATTATGCCAGGGATGAATGGGAGAGGGAGGCAAAGTCTGCTCTAAGCAGATGGTTTTCAAAAACTGCACATGGAAATAGAGAATGCAGAAAGAAATAGGAGAGGTTCCCCCATTTTGTTTTTATATCATGAATAGTGAATAAAAGTTACGTTATAGACAAAAGGGAAATAGTAAAAATTAAGTAAAGCCAGAAATAAAAAAGAAAAAATGCAAAGTTGCTGAAAAGTATTTTCTAGAAAAATTTGTGTGGTTACTCTAAGACCTTTAATAGTCAATGTTGATAGGACTGAAAACAACAAAAACAATTGAAATAATAAAAACTGTATTTGTTGATTGATAATCTCATCTTTGAGATATTGAAAGGAAAATTAATTTTTACGAAAAGAAAGTAATGTCCTGTCTTGTGACAAATCAAGTGTGTGTCTTGGAAGCAAAGGCAAGCTAAGATAAAGATGAGTAAACTTATTAGATGAGATGCTATAAGCCTTGCATCTGATTGTGGGTGAAAATATAAATGTTCAGTCTATCTTTTCTTTCCAGTTACAGAATTCTTAGTCTACTCCCTAATTCTTGCTGGAAAATCATAGATTGGAACAGTGTTTTCATACTTAGTTAAAAATATTTCTAGGTAAGACACATGGACGAATTGTTTGCTATGTAATTACAAAGTACACAGGTTCAACAGAAAATTGAACTTCTGGACAAGTATGTATCTACCAGCCTTTTAAATACAGTGCTTGGCTGCTTTGCAATCTTCGTCTGTAGAAATATGCATGTGTTTTGTTTCAGTGATCATACACGGGAGAGCAATTCCTTAACAGAATTTTTTACAGACAGATTGGGACTACACAAGTGGCTCTTGGTGTAACTGCAGAATGTGTTTGTGTGTTTAGGTTATGGGGTTACTTAACCTCACACTGCGGCAGAATTTATTGAACTGACAGAATAAAGAGGGGCTGCAACATGGATCCAGTTAAGTGCTTTTGAACTGTGTTAAATTAGGGATCTTCACTGACTTTGATTTTATATATATATATATTTTATATATAGTATTATTGTGNGACAGAATAAAGAGGGGCTGCAACATGGATCCAGTTAAGTGCTTTTGAACTGTGTTAATTAGGGATCTTCACTGACTTTGATTTTATATATATATATATTTTATATATAGTATTATTGTGGATTTTATATAGTCTATAGAAAATACACATAATGCATTGCTACAGCAATGATGATCATTCTAATGTGTGAAAACTCTACAAAAACAAAGGAAAATGAGAGTGGTTTTTTTCCTGGATCATTTGTATCCGAATTTCATTTTGAAGGGTAGCATTTCCTCATTCTTTCTGGAGAAAGTGCTTGAAATCCAAGGTCTGTTCCCAACCAGTATTTAAATTACTAATGCTTCCTATTGACAAAGTAGATAGGCATCACTTTTGTATAAAAAAGTATTGCTGTTCTAAACTCAGAGGTTAATTTGAGTACTGAAAATGTGTACGCTACTTTGGCAGTTTAACAGGTACTTTGAGCCCTTGTAAATTGGTTTATACTAGCAAGGATAAAAATTACAAGGGTTACTAATCTTCATGCTGAAATCATTAAGATAATTACCACCAACTGTTTTATTATCCAAGCATATTAAGGGAAATGTAGTTGCATCCTGGAGCAATAAGCAAAATCTGAGTAGGTATGTCCCAGCCTGTGCTTTAAACGTTGTGCTGAAAAATGCAGGCTAAAGCTTGTGCATGTGCCTGACATAACTCACTGGCAAGCTTAAGAAGTATATATATCAAGTGGAATATTCTCTCTGCAAGCAGGTCCATTATTTCTCACAATATAACCACATCAAAGCTCCTTTTCTGGTATTTTTTACTAATTATGGTGCTCCCTCTCATTTGGTTTACATCTCTTCCTCACATCAGATAAGGTTATTATGTGTTATTATTTTTTCAAGTCAAAACTCCACACTTTCAGAATCTATTTGTAACACTGTAATTTGAGTCTTCCAAAGGAAATGAACAAATCTTGGATGATTCTCTTTTTTAATTAATGCTCCAAGTAGGGTTTTGATTTCCTTCCTTTTGTGTTTAACATTAAAAATATTTCCCTTTCTCCCTCCCAAAAGGAAAATGCAAATGCCTCCATGAAGACTTCCTAGGCTGTTGTAAAATTCAGAAAAGGTACAAAAATTACTCTGAAGGAACGAGTACTTAGTGTTATACTTTACACCAAAGATGTGCCACTACCTTTCCCAACACAGTTTGACCAAATAGGTTCACAACCACATAGAAATAGTTTCTAGACTTTTTTTCTTTTATAATGACTAACAAACAAACAAACAAACAAAAAAAAGGTAACCTGAATTTCCCAAAACACAGTTTTAAATTTTTTAAAGTACAAAGAAAGCCTTTAGTGAATAAAAGTAAGTATTTATTTCAGTAATGGGATAAAAGTTGTTAACAAGTAACAATATTTTTATATTAAAAGCCAGGTGGTGATGGGGAAGCTTGTCAGGTGCCTTTAGCAATAAAGGCCACGACAACCAGACTGGGAAAAGTGAGTCATGAGGAAATAAATCAGAAAATGAGGCTGAATATGTAACCTGTATATATTTAAAAACTACCTGTTGGGTGTTGAGCCTTAATAATCAGGACAAATATTCTGCATAGATGGGGATTAGAGGAGGGAGTTTGAGGAGAGTAGTGAAAAACAAGTAACAACAAAGAAAACTTTAAACCATTTAGAATAATTGGAAAAGGGATGATTTTACTTTTCTGTGCATGCTTCCTGCTTACAGACACCTGCTTCCCAAAGCAGAAGGATGTATTGCCCAAAGGAGCAGCAAACTGGTTTTTACCCACCCAGCATGTTTCCTTTCAGGCCCATGCCTCAGATGCTCTCAGCTCCCCACCAGTGAATCACAAAAATGAAAGGCAAATAATCTGTGGAAAAGCAACGAGCCAAACAAATACAAATAAAAGATATAATTCCTAGAAGTTTTTGTTGGTTTGGGTGAGTCAAAGCCACACTTGTACACAAGACTCACATTTCTTCTTTTCCTAGCATGCCCTCAGGTGGTTACCATTGTGATTTCATCCCAGGGTGGTTTGCTGCTGCTTTTCAACACATGGGACAGACCTTTAGGTCTGTGGGCTTGAAGGAGATACACACTTCTTTTAATGGCTGTGGGTTGTGGCAAAATAGAACTACAAAGCATATCGCTGTACATCTGTAACAGCTGAGGCTGTCCAAGCCACTTGCCCACACATCTGGAAAATGAAGGCATCCACCAATATGCTATTCTTATAATGCAGATGTTTTCAACATTGTTGTATTATAACCAGACTTTTAAATTATTTCCTTTCCTTTCCCCCATACAATTCCTCTGTATGTCAGAAGAAATCCTTTTCATGGGAAGCCTCACAATCATATGAATCACAATCATCCCTCAGCCCATGAAGCTGTCAAACCCAGGATGATTATGCCAAAAAAATCTTCTGTACACACTGTCATACCCTTAGCTGGTGTAAATTGACTTAGCCTCATTGACTTTAATGACACTATATTTGCAAAACACTTATGTCAACTCTGAATCTGAACCACTGTATTAAACCCATTACAATGTGAGATAACTACCCAGGGACTATATTTACACTTTAGACGTTCCTGTGTAAATACACAGGGAAAACATTTCCAGGAAGCTCCCCATTTAACCATTTAAAGAGGCCCAATTGCTCTGTATTTCATTAAAATTACCTTCTCAAAGAATTAAGGAGAGGAAAATAAACAACCTTTAGGGCTCATGTTTGTGATGGGTCTGCCACAGAATCACAGGAGGTCCCTTGAGGTAATGCCTCATTGAAGAGATTTTTTTTTTTTTTTGCCTTAGTGAACAGAGTTCAAGCTTTCAGTCTCACCAAAGAAAAAAACCATGATGATCTTACAGATATATAACATTATGAAGCTCAAACACATAATAAAAACAATGACTCCCTGGAGTTTTGCAGAGGAACAGGGAAAACAAAGGTTAGGTGTTTTTGGATGTGACACCTTTGTTGTTTTTGTTTCAGCTTTTTCATTGTAAGGGATGTGTACAAGCCTAGTGCATTAGTCTGATGTTGGGAAAGACGTGTAGTTACAGAAATGTCTGACAGATGGGAAGTGCCCAGGGGATCTGAGGTCAGAGGATAACTGATTGCTCATACATTATCTAGTAAAGTAAATAAATAACTGACATTTTAGTCTCTGCAAAATCAGTGAAAAGCCCATAACTTGACTGTTTTGGACAATATATGGATTCCTGGACAAAACTGTTCAGATTTTAGAGATGGTATTAAATGATTTCTCTATTAGTAAATAAAATAATGAATGCTGCCTAATTTTAACTACTGCATACAAGTTGTAAACTATAAGAAAATACAAGCAGTATAGATTTCTACACAATAAATAATACATTAAATTTCTGGAAAGAACAATGGTCCTTTGGAATTACAGGACAATTTGGAAATACGACAATTTTGAAGTTTCTTATTTCTTACAGAATGCCTATGAAACTTAGGCAAAAGTACTTCATGGGGAAGCACTCTATTCAGATGGATAACAAAAGAAAATATATGCTAACCAGGTGACCATTTTCAAGCTTAAAAACTATTAAAATTTGTACTGCAAGTCATACCAAACATTGCAAGAGCTGGGCTATCCTAGGTGAAGGATAAAATCTTGATAGAATGCACTTGGATTAAATGGAAAATGCAGCTCTTTATGTGCTTTTCTTTCAGTTTTCTTTGGATTTTCTCCTCCCATGACCCTCTCTGAACATGGGTGACAAGACCTGTGAGTGCAAGCACTCTGCATAACACCTGTAAGTGGAGGAGAAGGGGGTGGATTTCACAGCAGCCCTTTAGCAGTGCTTTGCCATCCTTGTCAAAGGATGCTAAAAGATGGTATGGGAAGTAGTTTCTATTTGGTAGCATAAGAAGAAAAATCTAAGTTTGCTGCATATGAAAAAATAGCTGCTGCCCACTTTCTAGTTGCAGGCCCAGCCTTTCCTTCAAAAGCTGCCTGCTAGATCTTTCTTTAGTCATGCTAACACCATTTATTAAATGAGGGGTTGGTGATGCATGGTAAAGCTCTAATATGTTGTTATGGATTTTATTTTTTTCCACCGAACATCTGACAGCCATGATATGTGGGTTTGAGGAAATAATCTTTCAGTCAGAATCCTTACTGGGTTTGCACATACAGAAAGGACACCACCTTCACACCAACCTGTGAGTTTATATTGATAGTTTATCTTACTCTGAGACATTGGTAATGCTGAATATGTTGCTGAGAGTGCTCACAACACATGAAGACCAGTGTCAGAAATCTGTGGCTGTTTTTAGCTCACATCTTCTAGGAAGTTGCTGTGCTGAGACCATGCAACAGCCCGTGCACAATTCAGAGATGAAACATAATCTCTGCTTTCCTCCCATGTCCAAAAATATTTTGCCCTGGAAACTTCTGCTGGAGTGACTCATCTGTATCAGAGAACAGAAGAGTGATTCTGTTGCGATGCCCTGGGGTTTTTTCCTGAAGTGTGTGTCATATGATTTTTGTCCTTGAAATTTGCGGAAAGACAAGATTGCTGACCCAGTTCACATCACGTCACTGTCTAAGTGTCCCGTTGTCCCTGACTCAGAAGCTGACTTTTTACTGAAGACAAGCTACTAGTAACCCCAGGTTATAATTATTTATTTAATTCTGGTGGCTTATGGGAAGACTGGGTGAATAATAATTTAAGTATGTTGTTGACAAGCTTCTCCATATAAATACAATACTGTTGCAGGCTAAATAGCTGGGTAGTGGCATACCAGAATTTATAAAGAAGTCATTCTGCTCCATTTGAAAGTGTGGGGCTTTCCCATGCAGCACTTACCACAGACAGCTTTAAGAAAAAAGAATAAAACTGTCATATTCTTCTCCATTATTATTCCACCTCCATTTCCAAGGAAATATAGGCTTCATGCGTGCTGTCAAAAGATTTAGCCTGAAAATCTTCAGGCTATATCTTGAGCTGAAAAACTTCTAAGATACTTTCAACTGCATATGTAATAATTACTGTACAGATATAATTCTATAAAATACAGTGAAAAAAATCATGCTAATTCCAGATGTAAAGGATCATCAAGTAAGTGAGTAGTTCTATCAATGTCAGTGTGACTTTTCATGTACAAATGTAAAACTAGGTCTTCAGTCCTTGATGCCCTTTTTCAGAAATACATTGAACAAGTTGTTGATGAGGATTCTGTAAAATAAAATGTATTTCAGGGCTAAAATTTAGTAGTAATTGTATTTCAAGGTGTCTTGCAGATATTTTAACAGATGGCTGTTACAACATTGTTAACATATAGATTGTAAAATTAAAAATGGGGAGGGAAAAGAGAAGGGATTTTAACTTTTGATAATTTGTGGTTCATGCTATAAGTTACCAAAACATGAGAGCTTTATACAGTCTGTTTGAGCAATTTTTAAAATAATTTGGGAAATATGCACATTATTTTAAAGGTTGATTTAAAGATAAATGTTGATCTCTCATCAGAAACAAAATACTTCAGCTTTCTTAAAAGCATTACGATAAAATTACACTTTACTAAAATTATTTTTTCAAATCCATTGATTTGGCTCCAGTTTCTTAAATCATGAAATGATATCTGGGATTTTAAACTGTTTGTTTTCCTGACATTATAATATACCTTTAATTGTCAAGAATAACAAGAAGAGCAAAAGTTGCAGATAATCTAGTTTATTCTGAGCAAAATCCAGCCTGAAGGTGGGCTTGTCTTTCAAAGAGGGGGAAGAAACAACAATTAAATGATGCTCTTACTTTACTAGGCTGATGAGAAGTAATTTGAGTACCTCAAGTGATGTAAAGTTTTAAATCTATTGATTAAATTTGCATCTCTTAATTTTGAATGATCATTCATGTGGAGTGTAGCCTAAACTGCAGAATCTTTTACTACTTAAGTATTGATTTTTAATATGTCAAATGTACTAATTAAAATGGATATTTTGTAGATTGCATTTTTAATATTAATATTTGCTCACATTTTAAACACTGACATCAATGACATTTTACAGAATTTTATGGATCATCACATGTTACTCCACTGGACAAAGAAAGGAAACAAGTAGAAGTTGCTGCTTTCAGTACAGAAGAATTTGAAGAGTGTGGCACATAACAGGAAAGCACAAAAGCTCCAGTTTTGATTGGATGCAATGGTTCTGGCACTGCATGGTGTTGACGGCATCCAGTTTAGTTTAGTTCATTCCATAGCAGAGAGCTGTGAATAAATGAGTTGAATAAACTGATTTCAGGCATTATGACCCTTAGAGCCTGACAGAGTTGTGCTATGTGTTTACCAGTTTTTGAGCTGGATTCTTGCTCAGCAGTACCTGTTTGGAGATTCTGCCTGGCAATTTTGGACACTTTCATGAGAGAGATATATCCTACACCAGTTAATCTTGGTAACTTAGACCAATTTTCCTCAGGACAAAGACAGCATGGTAAAATTTGAGTTTCTTTTGACTTTCTTCACAGACCTTTCACATATTTTGATTTGCCTTTTGAAGTACAATTTCACATCTCCTCGGAACCAGAGAGTTGAAGTCTATGCTCACTTTTTTCAGCTGACAGAACACATCTCAAATTATTTAATATTGAGTAAAATGTTATTGTCCTCATCTGAATAAGTAAGACATCCTAATTTTATAGACAATCAAATGTATTTAGCTGTCATTTGAATCCAGGTCTCTTCCAAGAGTGAGTCCAGTCTAGGGAGGCAAAGAGGCTCTTGGAGAAGTCTGACTAAATGTGTACGGTAAGTTCTTCAAGTATAACTGTCTTTTCTAGTCCTTTATCCTTATTATTACTGTCTTTTCCAGTCCTTTATCCTGATGCTCAGTGCAGAAACAATAGACCCTTGAAATCTATTATATGGATGTAACATGCTCCCTATAGACAAGGACAGTTTAAATGAATGAAATGTAAATGAAAGCTATATTGCATGAAAAATTAAGAAACCTGTTGCTTACCATGACACAAGGACATAAGAAGAATAGGATCTATAAAAAGGCATAAATCATTTAATGAAGATGAGAGTGGACATTGGTAGTGTTCATTCTTTGTTAATATCATCCAAAGAATCTTATTGTTATTGAAAGATTTCTATGGTGAAGAGAGAATAAAGACATAAGGGAATACTGTATTAGAGAAAAAGGAATAATGTTATAAGGAAACACAGAGCAATTCATGGAGAGAACAGGTAAATAGTAGAGCTCATTAGAAAATTAAATATATTCTTTGCCTCACAGTCCTCTGAGCTGTTTGGTGATTTGGTGGCAGTAATTTAGATGTCCTAATTTAGTGTAAGATGAATTAAGGTTATTGTAAAGGGCATTCAGCCAAGTAGCTTGAATGTACATGCCTACATTGCACAGTTCAATACTTGGCAGACGGAATTATCTCCTGTAATCCAAACTAATTGAGCAGAGATCCAAGATCACCACTGTTGGGAGAGCTCTGAAATACGGAAAAGAGGAAAAGCTGAGTTTCAGCTGCTTCTTAGCAAAGCCCTGGGGCTACACTTCCCTGAGGGGTGGATGGGCAGGTCCTGGGTGTATCTGTGCATGCCCAGCATTCTTATTCTGTCCTTTTCAGGGAAATCTTGTAGCCATGTCAGCAGTGGGAACATATGGAAAAGGCAAATTGCTCTTAAAAAGGTCTGGTGTTGTACTATGGGATTTCAGAAGACCCAAGGTGGGTTAGCCAAGGTTACTCCAGGAGTGTTGTCGTGTTACTTCACCTTGGATCCAGTCAGATGAGGGCTGAGCTATGCCTTTGTCTCTTTGCAAACTTGAACTTTGAAAATTGTATAAGCAAATGGTGGTCATTGACATATTACTCTGAAGCCCTGCTTCTATCATTGTACATCCTTAAATTGAGTTGCTATGGTCTCAGGTGGACTTCACTATGCATTTATGTTCTGTTTCAATGTATTTTATATTCAAACAAATGGTAATGTAAGTCTTAGTGTTACCAGAAAGCACAAAATGGAGATTTCTACCTAAAGGAGAATCCAGCTTCTTTAATATTTAGCCTGAAATGATTCTTCTTTAATGAAAGGGTTTGGTTGAAGGCTTTAAGTACACATAAGTGATACATTTCTCCCAATCATAACATTCATTATTTTCAATCTGTAATATGCATATTTCATTTTAAAAATACATAAAAATGCTCAAAATCCTTGATTACTCAGGAATTATGTGCAATGAATTTATGAGATAATGTTTTCAGGCTTGTCAATAAAGCCTAAACCCCCGCTGTGCTGAAGCTTATGTCATGTGCTGCACACACATTTCTAGCACGATATTATGACCTGGCTTTACCTTCCTGTATTTAACTCTTATCAAATGGGTCATTTATCCTGTACTAAAAGCACTGAAGGAACAAAAAACAGCAATTGACAATATCATATTAAAATAGAGCTGCTGGTATTATTTAGATTGCTATTTAAATTGTTATTAATAACAATCTGTAAGTAATAGAAGAGTCACGTACAGGGCAGGTATGACTGCTGACTTGGGAGCAGCATTTGTTTAAATGGATGCTCTTCCAGTTATGTGATTGGAGGAAAACATTTAAAAGTGCTGACAGCTCTATTTTCATTCTCGTTCAGTACCTTTCAAACACTTTTCTAATTTTTGGTAGAAAACAAAACCCAGTGTGTGTCTGCAGAGCACAGAATTTAAACAGTTGAACATATTCCCCAAAATTGAATTGCAGACGATTAGCAGATAGAACCTGGCAACAAAATCACTGATGGGAAAGGGGAAATGTTTTCCAAGAAAGCAATATATTTAGGACAGGGAAGGGATTTAGTAGACACAGTAAGGATTCTTTCATTTAAAGCCCACTATATATTTGCACGTTATGTGTGATGTTCAACTGGTATATCTAATTTGTGATCAGCGTTTCACCTGCTGTATGGAAGCAGCTTTGGCAGTTCCAGCTCTCTCCAGTCTTATGACCTCACCAGACATCAGGGATTCAGAGATCTCTCAGGTTTTGTATGCTGATAATTTTGCTGGGGAAGTAAAGCAGTAAAAGAAACAAGCTTCAAATTACTGTAAAGTACACCCAAAGTAGTGCCTTATATCGGCAATTTTTACATTCATTCCTTATTTTAAAATTGCAATAGATATGCCTCATGGACTAGAGACTGAAAAGTCATTTTAAATGCAGTTCTCCCTTGATGTAGGACTCTCATTTTGATAACAAGAGGTCTTAGCCCTTTAACTTTCTGTATCTCTTACTACTGTATCTTATTTACAGTCTCACTTTAAAATCTATGTTTGCAGTCTCCTCTCTGTTTTCCTTTCCTTCAGTCACACACAAATATTTGTGTTACCTCAGTGAAGGCAAGGCTTCGATAATTCTGTCTGATAAAGATTTTCTCTTCTCATTATGCTGCTTCTAAATTCTAACAAACAAGAAATACTGTTATTTAGCTGGTTACCAGGCCCAAATGTGTTTTAGTGCTTAAGCAAACACAGCTGGGAGCATGATTACTGAAATGGAGGAAAAAACCAGCTCTGATATAAATAAAGCTGTGTTTCTTGCACCCACCTTAAATTACTACATATGAGCTAGTTACACTTACAAAATCACATTTTTAACAGCTAAACACAAAATCACATATGTAGTAAAATTTTATAAATTTTCCATTGTTTTAACAGTTTTCAGTTTAGATACCAAGTAAATGATCTAATTTCTTAGGGCAGTTGCTTCTATAGACTTAAATCTAAGCTTAAACTGTCTAAATACCTGTAGCAAAATCTTGTTCTTCTAACTTCAAACAATTTCATGCTGCAGAGTTTAGGGGAAAGGGTGGATATAGTAAAAGGATTTAAGAAAATGCACAATGTGTTTTGAGATGCTTGATATCATTGCTGAGAATTTGCTGATTTTTCAGAATTACTGCACAGAGTCTGGAATGGGGATTTCAGGTGGATCCACATTAAAAACTCACTATGAACAACAGAGTTGGAAAGCTACCTGAAACAGGAATTATTCTGTAAGCTAAGAATAATATCCCCTTTCTCATCCCACCAAGGAAAATAACCACAAATCCAATTTTCCTTTGAAAATGCAGAAATTAAAATGTTGCAGGAACACTACAGGAAAGAGGCATGTAGTATGTAAGTAGAAGAATGAGAATAATTGAATGTAGCTTGAAAAAAAACCACCAACAATATACAGAATGATGAGTTGGAGATCTTGTATAAAGCAATGCACACAAACCAGGTGGGAAGCAGCAGGTGCCTAGAAAGAAGTGATATTATAGTCGATAGTGGAAAAGCACACGTGCATATAACTTTTGTTTTCCTTTCAAAGCTGCTCTTTTATTCTTTCCCTGGTTTGCATTAAAACCTGAAGCATTTCAATAATGCAAATAAGAAAATGTTGCATTGTAATGTTGATTCAGTAACACTTTATATGCTCATTAGCTGTGTACATTGTAATTGAACTCGCTTACGTGTGACAGCCACAGGAATGCCAAATGAATACATTACGATAAATGTTGTTACGATGAATACCAAATGAATTTCTAGTGGCTGAACATTTCCCGTGTTCCCCTTGCTTCCATGGCATGCAAAATTTTGATTCTTTTTAGAAGTAGGATTTCAAGCAGTGATATGAGAGGCTTATTGTATTATAACACAGAATACGCTTAGCTGGTGCTAAGTTATTCTCTGAGGCTTCATGACAATTTTGTTGACGTTTTAAAACAAGCAACAGGTAAAGAAACTATTTTCCTAGAAACTGAAAATAAATGAAGGATTATTCACTTGCACCCCTGGTAAGATTCACTCAACAGAGGTCCATGGATACTAACCAGCCATCACAAGGAAAAGGAAATGGGAATAACTGATAAACAATAAATCATTTTTCATTTTACAAACCATGGCTCTGGAGTGATGGGAAAATAGAAGTGAAAAGTTTTATTGTTTTCATGCTTGGATTAAATGCTGCTTGAATAAACAAACAAAATGTTTGCACTTTAAACACAAGCTTTTTTCTTTATTCAAGTAAGTGGTGTTTCTTAGCCTTCAGGTACTATTTATCTGCAGGGAGCAGTTGTTATTAATGCCACCTTGGTGCCTTGCATGCACAGTAATTTGTTTTATAAATGGCCCTACAGAAATGAAGGGACCTATTCTGGGAAGTGTTTACCGACGACTGAAGAGTTCAGCAGCCATGTCTCTGATGAAACACCATCCCATCTCACAGAAACCCCTAGGTGCAAAGGGTAAAGCTTCTTCTTAGGCTGCAGACATTTTTATATAAAACTAAAACCACATCTACTGTGCTTCTGGAGGATGGAAAGGGCCTGGAGAATACAAGGTTAACACATGGATACACTTATGCAAAGTCAGTTTTACTGTGCTTTCATGAGCTACACTAAACATCCTGTGAGACACATGCCTGTGGACTAGTTGATCTCTTCTGACATAACTTGCATGTACTTCAAGAAAAACAACACAGATTTGCTCCTGAGTTCAGTAACACCAAGCTGTCACTCCTTCTCTTTTACTTGTTTTGGAATTAAATCTCTAAACTGGTGTAAAAGGTTATAGGGTTGGTCTGTTTACATTCAACACAAGAGTTTATAAAAATAAAATGGTATGAGTGAGAGTAAGCCGTTTGTTAGCTAGGTATTCCATGAGAAACTGCTGTAAATTAAGAAGAAAGTCGTGTTCCATAAATATCTGACTGACTGCAGAGAAAAAGAATGCCACTCCTCATGGCAGCAGCAGAAATGTGTGGTGATAATGAGAGAGGAAACAACTACTGGGGTGCTCAGGCAAAAGGAATGAAAGGTCAGGCTTGGTCACTCCTGTGCATTCCCCTTCCCTTCCCCCTGCAGGCTGCTCAGGGGTACAAAACATTAAAGTGGGTGGGGATGAAGGCAATTTTTGCTCACGTTTCTTTTGACACTGGGTGAATTTTATCCGCAAATGAAAGAAAGCACTTTGTGTTTCAGCCTGTGAGGCTTTCAAAGTGCAACATTTCTCTCTTTTTGCCCTCACTTCTCTTGATATGCTGCCTGAATTGCATCTCCACCATGATATTACTTTGATAGTTTTTCTGCTTTTCTCATTCCCCTAACATATTAAACTCTTTCTGAGAGCTTTCCTATCATCCAAAATACTAATTTTCTGATGTTTTCTTTCCATGGCCAATGGAAAGCTATGAAAGGCCTCACATCAGGTGATTGTCTCAAAAAACTGAGGGACCTAGGGTCCTTCAAATAAAGTTGAAAATCATCCAAGCAGGAATGTGCATGACACAGATGGGTCCAAGTGAGTCTGGAATTCAATGAGTGGGCCCAGATCAGGAGGTATTTGGTGGCTGGACTAGGAGGTCTTTTCCATCCTTTCTGATTCTTGCCATCCAGTTTACATAGAAGAAAATCAGTCTCATTTTAACTCCCCACAATAAATATCTAGTTCCATCACGTAACGCAGACTGGGTCTTTTTACATACAGCACAAAAGGAATTAGTGTGAGGAAGCTGCAGTCTGAACAGCAAGACAGAGAGACAGACAGAGGAGCAGACATTACAGAACTGTTTTACAAAGGGGAGGACTTGAGGTGCAAACACCCGTGCAAGATCACCAAAGCTGTCTGCTGCTGAGGCAGATCTTGCCCTTTCCTGACCTTGTCCTGTGTCTCATGCCTAAAATCACCACTCTTTTCGTGTGCCAAGTCCAGGCATTTTTCTAACACAGTTAAATTTAATCTGAGCTCTGCACTGGGGTGTTTTGGGACTCTGCAGTTGTGGGTGGGCCCTAGGGTATATGAAAGGTGCATACCCTGGGTAAATCTGGAAAGAGCAACATTTATTTATACACATGCTGGCAAGTACTTGTAAACTTCCCCTGCAGAGCTATTTTTGTCTGCTAGCACAAATTTGTCAGCTGCAGAGAGGTATTTTGGTGAGCTGAGAGGAGGATGCTTTTTGGGGATGGAGCAACACAGGCATGGACCAGTGGGCTTCCCACTCTGAGGGATTCTAGGGACAAGTGACTGCCCGGCATCAGCAGGGCTCCTCCCTCAGGTCTGGGTTTGGGGCTGCTGCCCAGCAAATGCCAGCAGTGCAGCCCTAAGAGAAGCACAGAAATTCAAAGATTGGTGTTTTACTCTCTGTTATAGTTTTGTTTTCATCGAGGGATCCAGAGATTAAAGGACCAGCAGAGCTACTCAGAAGTTTTGAGTTTTTGTAGTATGCCCATGTCATTACAGGGACCTATAAACACTTAATGAATTCTGCTGGGGTTGTCTTCCACTTTTCTTCTATGCCATGTGCTCTTACTGTGTAACATTATTTAAAAGACCATTGATTTGAACACCTTGTTAGGTCTCCAGTAAAAACATCCATTTCCTATTTCAGGTTTTTCTCTTAAAAGATGATGGTGTTTCACCCTGTGGGGATTTTTTATGTCTCCAGGCAAATAAAAAGATATCTAAGTAAACCTGCCAGACATATCTGGGATATTTTTTGTTGCATCTAATAGTGTATTGGTTTGCTGATTTTTGTTTTTTTCCCAAGAAATAAGTACCTAGCTCTGCTATCATGATTCACAATACTGATTCAGATATTAGCAACCCTGTTAATCTCTAAAGTCCATGCTATCATTTTTCCTGTTAGTTTACATAGAAGAAATTTAATATTAATGTTCACACTTTCACTATGTCACATAGAAATTATGAGAAAGATTTTAACTTCGAATGTACAATAATATCCACTTAAACTTATTACTTCTTGCAAAAAAATGTTTGTGAAAGCTTCTCTTCCAAGATAGTATTTTTCAACATTTCCTCTTGTGTGTCAATAATTTCTTGGTTAAATATGTTAAAAAACATGTAACCTGCTTTTAGAAAGGTGTGTTCCTATTTGCAAAATGAAGACCTTTTGCCTCCCAGGTTAGAAGTGTGAGGAAGAGGAGGAGGTCACTCTATTCTTTTTTTAAGTTCAGGAGTTAGCTTTGTTTGCGAGTCGTGACTGAGCTCTGAGGAACCAATGAGAACCCATTTTGTGCAGACAAGTGGCAAGAGATGAAGAATGAGCAGAAGCATAACTTGCCAGCACACCTGATGGCACAATGACACTGATGTTTCTTGGCTCACACATCACCCCAGGTGGAGCTATATGTCACTTCATTTCCATCCAGCGCAATGGACTCTGTGAGGGATATTATGATTTTTAAGTCACTATCTCTCTGCCAAGTTGCTCTGGGGACAATGCAATTACCTGCTTTTCTGCCTATGGGCTTGATTTCAAGCTGGCACCCCTGCCTCCAGCTAGAGAAGTGCTCAGTTAAGGATCAGAGTGTTGCTTCGTCATATAACTTAATCCTGTATCATGCCCGGCCTGTGGTGCTCCATCAGCTTCACCTCTGCAGGAGTGGAGCCTGTGAGCCCCTGTGGCTGACAGCACCCTACTCAAATTTCTGTGATGCGGACAGGGAAGGTTTAAATCACACATTAGAGAAAATTTCTTCAGTGAAAGGGTGGTCAAACCCTGTAATAGGCTGACATTTCACCAGGGAAGTGGTGTAATCACCATCCCTGGAAGTGCTGGAATAACATGTAGACGTGGTGCTGAGGGACATGGCTTGGTGGTGGTACTGTTAGGTAAATGGTTGGCCTCGATGACCTTAGAGGTCTTTTCCAACCCTAATGATACTATGAAATACCTAATGCCTTGCTGCAAGGTGCAAATCGAGATTTTTCCCTCAGTATCGCTATTGTGCAGATCGAGTCTGTTCTTTCCAAACGTGGCAGACGAAAGTCTTGTCTAGATACTCTAGGCAAAGCTGTTGACAACTAAAAAGGGCAGGCTGAATTTCAGATACTCTTAGAAGATCTTAAATGTTCCCTAGGGGTCTGACTGTGTGTTCCTTTCTCCCATAAATATATGGTTTTTTTCCTTGTAGTGGACCCATGTGGAACTGTGCCCAGGGACAACACATGTGACTAAGAGCTGCAGGCTCCATTTTTTGTGACACAATGTGATGCTACCAGTAGCCCACATCAACACATGTACGAAATGGAAAATACTGAATTTATATTGAGCATTGAGTTTTCACACTAAGTCAACAAATCTAAGTGAAGTCAGATCTCAATTACTTGCACTCTTGTTGAAGTTGTCCAGAACATGTTTTTTTTTTTTTTTGCCTTGCATACATCCAAAAGGAATTCAGTTTGCAATGGTTTTAGGCTTTGTTATGGCATAATGGCTTAGTTTTGTAACAACAAGATGAAATATCGACTGTCATGGAATTGAGTGTCAAACTGAACTTTGTGGTGTTTGAGTTTTTTTCCAAATTAAAGCTGTCTTCTCATTTTCAGCTCTGCATACAATACCTGTGTTCTGAGAAATACGTAATTTAAAAAGTCTGCGTACTGTGACAAGAGAAGGACTGTTCTTATTTACTGTGACTATATTTAGGACTCAAAAGGCACAAGTGCAAGACATGGGACAGCTGCCTTATCTGTAATATAAGTTATTTCTTCTGCATTTGATGTCTGGATATAAAAAAAAAGTGGAATGAAGTGTAGTCTTAAAATAATCTAAACAGATTGCAACAGACAACAGCATTGATTTTGTGATTCATTTTGCTGCAAATATCTAATATTAATAAATAGACCCTGTTAAATGTCTGAAGAATGCAGTCACATGGGTAGCTCTTGATATTAATCGTGGACAGTTCTCTAGCATAACACCATAATTTTCCAAAGCAGGTTTCTTAAGCAGCTAAAATAAACACAACAACAAAAAAAGATGCAGAAACATATGGCTGTCCTCTCAAAAACCTACACTTAAAATTACCAGGCGAAAGGCGTTTTCAGAGAAGAGGATACTGAAAAGCAGTGGTTTATTGCACATCATACGCTTGAGCCATCTCAGCTTTTTCACAGCAGGAAATCTAATCTAGAGCATATGGCAAGTTCACATGCAAAAGCACGATAGACTTAAAATGGCAGTTCCTAATTAGCACCTTATTAGTGTTGAGGTTCTGGCAGTGTTAGCAACAGCATGAAATATATGGCCTAGATTTTTGCATTTAGAATGGAATTACACCAGTTTAAACACATTTTGCTACATTGAGACTGATTTTAATGACAGGAGAGGATAGCATAGATCTTCTGCAATGCTAAATTACATTATGCTTTTGAAATCCTTGAACTTTCGGGCTACTGGACACTAAACCAAAAATCTATGTTAATGTACTACAAATGTTCCACAGGCTGCACTTGCTTTTTCCACATGCAATTTTCAGGCAAAATACCTAAACTTGTCAGAAGTTTGTCAAAGATAATTGCAGCACTATTATTAAGAGTTCTCTGTAAGCAATCTGCATTTAGTTTCCACAGAGTAACAGCTAGTGACTAAAAAAGGAGAAAGACTTCTGGTTCGATGTTTGAAATTTTTTTTGATATTGACTTTATCAAAGCAAATATTAAATCACTTATGATTTAAGCCTGTCATATGTGCATCACAGTTTAAGAATTATACGATGAGAAGGGATGGAGAAAAAACTATTACCTTACAGAAAGTGCCCTGAGAGATACCAAAAATGTAGTTTGGCTAAAAACCAAAAATGCTTGGTTTGCCTGAATGGTTTATCTGCTAGACATCTCTAGACTGCTCATCTAAACCATTTCAAAAGGTATGTTCTAGCTTTCCATTTGACATTTAAATAAAATATAAGAAAATGACTGTTGGCAAAATTATTATAAACAATAGCAGTGAGAGATCAGTATGTCCAGAGAGTTTTATTATGCAGCAACCACATTGGAAGACTAGTTCTACCAGAAAACAGAAAATTATGTTCTTGCTAAGTGAAACTATTACACACAAATTTACAACACACTAACTGTGTTGGGGAGTTGCCTGTCTATTTAAACCTAACTCCCCAACTTTTCACATTCTTTTGCTTAGCCAGAATGTCTGTAATTATTCAGGGTGGAGTTGAGTTGGGCTGGATTTCTACCAAACAGTGACCAGAGGGAAAAGTCATTAGCTGCAAACCCTGTATATGACTCTTTAGGAAACAAACAATGAGGTAAAGCACTTGAGCTACCTGAAAACCAAGCCCACCTAATTGTTATTGGCACTTCTGCTGATTACTGGTTGATCTGCAGGGAGGCACAGAAGCTGATGGGATGAGACAGAAAAAAGAATTCATGAGTAAGGGCTGCCAGAAGTTGTAAGTGCTTCTTTGACTGATTAAATAATAGCTGTTTCTGTTGATTTCCATGTGGTAAAATGCATTGATAGAGTGAAAAAAATACCAAACAAGTGTAGAACCAGTTCTTTTCTTAGTAGCAATGTGAGGTCTGGTGTTCTCAGAAATTAGCTTTGTAGCTCTGGGGAAAACAACTGAATTTTCAGAAACACATAACATGAGGAAAGGTATGTATTCAAATCAATACTAATAGTCTTTCTAACTTGTTTAATGCCTGGGACAGAGTGAAGGCAAAACTGAAAAGAAACCCACCTGTGCTAAATTAGGTATCTGGCTATTGTTTTTTTTTTTTTTTCTTCTGTGGTCAAATTCACGTGAACAAATGTTACCAGCTTTTTGTTTTGTTGTGGGTTAGTTATTTTTTTTTTTTTTTACCTGAGGAGAAATATTGTCTGATATTGGCAATTTTTGTTTAATTCCATGCGTGACTATAGTCATGTAATATCACTTAAGTTCCTTAAATTAATAAATTTAGGGAATATGAGCACTTTTAGCACAAGCTTTTGCCTAAAATGGCAGCTTGAGTAAGCAAAGAGAGTGTTATAGAGATGAAATGATTAAAAAAAAATCTTATTGCATTTAGAGGTTTGAATATTCACCAAAAATGAACACAGAGGCTGAATGCTTTTTTCATTAGTTTCACTAAAAAGTAGTGTGCCTAAGCAAATTAGTTAAAGCTGTTTAGAGAATTAAATATGACTGCAGGAGGATAATTTTAGTGTCTAATCTCACACAGTCATGCCAAGCTAATTTTATTCTCCCTATTCCCTTTTTAACTCAATGCATTTATATAAAACCAAGATAACTTGCTTTCCCTCTTTATAAATATATATATATGTGAAGACTAATATATATGTATATAGTGTGTGTATATATATATGTACACATATTTATAAAAATATACACCATCATTTGTAAGACTAAAATACAGAAAGATGTCTAAAGTGTACACATTGATTGGGAGAGAGGGAACAAAAATAAATGTCAGATTATACCGCAGATTTGTTTCTTTTGAGTGCTGAGTATTTGGTAACACCTCTAACTTTCTACCATTGAGTTTTACCATATTTAGGGAGTAAATCAAAAGGAATCAGTTACGTGTTCTGACTCAGATCATCGTAATGTATACATTGATATGTCTCCATTTGAGTAACTTGTGCTATGACAGAAACTAAAGTGTGCTTTAAGTTTCAAGGCCCTATAATGGTAAACATTGCCTCTATGTGATATGGGAGAAGTGAAGATAGTCTATGCCCCATGAGAAGGAAAGAAATGAACTGTAATTTATTTTAATGGGCATTCCCAATTTTCAGACCCCAGTAATTATCAGACACGTGATCTGAAAAGCAGAAGAAGATATAAATAAAGGATTTCTAAAAAATTATTTTAATAGAATTTGTTTTCCAGGTAACAATGTTAGTGTAGGAAAAACATAATCACAAATGATTATGCCGGTGCTTTTATTGAGAGCGCTCTGGGGACCAGGGGTTCAGACCCAAATCAAAAGTCCCGACATGGTTTCGGAATAGATTTCATTTTATACGTTTTCCTGACATAATTGCTATTCAATCATATGTTAATCATCAACCTTAACATTGTTCTACTATATATATTGTTTTCACTCAAGCATGAGTTTAAGCCCCCTTCCCCCCCTAGAGTTTCACCGCATTGTTAATACTTTGTTGTGATTTATTATGTTTATCAAGTAATTACATCAGCTACTCTTCGGGTGGGTGCCCGGGTACAGGTTCTCTCTGTTCACTGCCTTCAGCAAATACAGTACCTATTACCATTCCCAAGGCCTATGCTTCTAAAAACATTTTAACCCTATGCTATCAACAATGGGTGAAAATAAAAATATAGTCACTTCTCTCTGGAAGACTTACCTGAGGGTTTTTTTATTTTTTTCCATTTTTAGTGTTCTCCCATGCCTCTAAAACAAGAATCATGACTTCTGGTATTGTCACTAGAACATAATAGTACAGGAACCATAAAGACAAAAATATGTCTGAGGACCTAGTCATTAAATGATCGTTGCTCTCTTGCTAAATAGGGGAATAGTGACTTTGAATGTCAGCTACAGGATAAGAGTATGCAACACCTAGCAGGCTGTATAAAGGAAGAAGCTACCAACAGAAAATTTAATTGCACAGCATAATCTGTGCATTTTGAGGTTTCTTTCTAATGAACTTGTAGAAAAAATTTTGTTATTCAGTCATCTGTCAGAAACCATTGCTACCATAAAGAACAAATTAATTAGTCTTCATAAGTATAAGATAGTATTGAAGCTTTACTGCTAATAGTGATATTGTGCTATTTACTTAATACTTTTCATTTAGAAAGAACTTTTTCAGAAAGTGAGTATAAAACCTCATGGGCATTTAGTCTTGAAGACTGGCTGCTTCATAGCATTCAGTCAGAGTAGAAACAAAACTCTGTCTGGGGCTGCACTTGCAGTATCTACAGGCACAGCAAAACAAGGACAAACCAAGGCATGGTCAAAAACAACTTCACCCTCTGCTCTGGATTTTTCTTTCTGTTGTTGAATGAAGTCAAACACAGAGGCTTTTTCAAATGTTCTGCTTAGGTTGAGAACATTTAAGTTGTAGTGGTTAGCTTAGTCATCCCTTTGCACAACCAAGGCCTTTGCTGTTTATTCATATGTGTGTGTGTGTATTCAGGTGAGCATGGGCTCACCAGTCTGTACAATCAGGTAAAAAAAGGATGTCCTTGAAGAGTTTGTAGAGGAGGTTAAACGTAATTAAATGTAAAGATTTAGATGAGAAATAAGTGAGGAATTTGCTGAATGACTTTTCTACCTGAAAAACTATGCTTTCTTCTAAAGTAACTCTTTGTGTTTGATTTGTACACATCTTAGCAGTAGACTAGGGAAAGCAAAAGAATGCTGGCTGCTCCTGGAACAAGCCATCAGTATAAGGAGAAGAGTAGCTGTCCTCAGCAGAACATGAGGAAAATAAGAAAACAAACAGGCTGTAGTGATGGGTGATTTCAATTTCCCAGTATCAACTGGGAAAACTGAAAAGCATGGCACAATGAAAAATAAAATTATAGAAGAAATAAAGAGTTATTGACCTGTGGTGTCAGAGTACTAATAGGACTTGTCCTTTCCAATTCAGCAAAAATGTGCAGTTAGTAGATTAGAAACAGCAAAGCCACTTGGTTCAAGTGACCCCATGATTAAATTCAATATAACTTAGAACACTAAGCCAAATAGATCAAAACCACAATATGAACTCTCAAAGGTCTGCTTTAAAGGTATATGGAAAAAAATTTGAAAAATGGAGAAAAGAAACAATAACAGAAGGTGTTTCTAGTGATGAATTAAGTTTTTCCTAACATTGCCAAGATACAAGTTTTTTGGGGGAAGGAAGGTGTCAATGTGGGGAAATAATCCTTACAATTTGGCCATTGTATTTTCTGTAAACTCTATATTTAATAAATGTGTTCTACTATTGAATCCCTGCTAAAATTATTGTGCAAGATCCATAGCTACAGCCTTACCTGAGAGAGTGGGGACAACTATCTCTATTTATATCCATTTGCTAATCACAGGAGGGTTGCTTGGGTTATGGCTATTCTTCCATGAAGTGATTTAGCCTCAGACCTTGACTACAGTAGGGGAAAACCTTTGTTAAAGTTTGTATTTTATTGTTCTGGCATTGCAGAAAAAGATAAACATCTAGGAATTAAACTGGAGAACTTCTAGACATGCACTGAACATGGCAATGCAGATGTGGTATTAATGCATTTGTGCTATATCTCTTCTAAAATATCAGTGTGGATACTTGAGCCATTTTTTAGTTAGGTTTTAATTTAGTACACCTGCTTGTTCAGTCTCATTAAAGAAGTGCAAAGTGAAAATAGGAAGGAAAGAAAAGCAGAAGCATCTCTTTTTCAAAGAATATATCATAAATGGTCAAAATACTCAGAAGTGACCAGAATAAGACAGTATAGATAAACCTTGGAAGCTGATTTATGCAGATTCCAGTAGACCCTTTCCTTGCATTTCAAGGAAAGAGGTGAAAAAATCCCAAGTCATTGCTATGAGGTTTAGCACCTGAAGTTTTGTGCCCTTTGTTGGACTGGACGTATTTGTGATTGTTCAAATTGTGATTGTTCAACTGCTCCTCTAGACACACCGATAATTCATCTAGAGACAGTATTTTCTTTGAGAAGTATACAAAGTATTCCACTTGCACTGTCTCACTTAATTTTTACACTTCTCTGATCATTTTTGTAAGTAGAAAACATCATGGAGATGTATGAATCATAAATCCCTCCCTAAACTAGAAGTCAGTATACTTTTAGCACTTAAAGTCTTTTTAAATATATATTTTATGTAAAATTTGAAACTTATTCTCAAAAAATATCTCCAAGGTATCAGACACTTTCCTATGGCTTGTCCAACATTTCAATGAATGTGGGCTCTGTCTCTATATGAGTTTTTTTTTTCTTAGTTATTTTAAAGTATTTTTTTTTTCCCAGAAAGCAGTCTCTTGTCTTATTTTGTTTTTTTTTTCCTTTAATCCACATTACATAGTACCTAATAACTTCCATTTCCTCAGTACAGTATTAAAGTCAATGTCAATAAAATGGAAAGAGAAGGGAGGAGTTAAACAATGATTTAGGAACTGAGAGCAGGAAATTTCTTTGTACACTAGAATATAATGAAAAATGCTGACAATATAAAATGTTATGACATGATATCAAAAGAAAATGTTCACCTCATTTCTAAATTTTTTTTCAGCAGACATCTCCAAATATTTTTTAAAATTGTTTGAAAAATAAATGAAATAGAGTACTTTACTAAAAACCTCAGAGTTTATAAACCTAGTATTAGATTAGTTGTGTGTAAGGGTATGAACTGGGATCTCCTGATGCTTGATAAATGTCTTGCAGGAAGGTTATTGCCCAGGCTAGATTGGTTCTCCCTTTCACTGACCAGAAATGCTGTTCAGCACCTGAAAGGAGTTGTGGGTCAAAAGTACTGGAGGACTGCTTTGTATAAATTCATTTTTCAAACTAGAGTTTTCAGAGCAGCCTCTGAGAGCTAGCTCTGCTCATTTCACTGTAACCATAGGTTATGGCAGAGCAATCTATGTCTGAAGCTTACAGCTTTCTTTTTTTTATTGTCAAAATAAATATCTGAGTTTAAAAAGAAGAATCTGCTTCAGATATTGTCTTGGGGATCCTGGCAAGTGTTCGTAAGGACGTACCTGACAGAGCATTTGTTCCATAGCTCACAAGCGTAACAAGGTTGAGAGATTCTCCACGTATTCAATTTGTGGACTAACATCCAGATCAGCTGAAGGATGACATTTTTGGAGTGTTACATCTGCAGTTCACGTTAAACATATGGAATGCCATATGGTCACCAAGTGGTTATGGACTTTTTACTTATTAGGTAAGCTACCAGAGCTAATATTAGGTATAAAGCAGTTTACATGCCACCAAAAGAGAAAAGGACCCAAAATTTTTGAAATAAAATGGAAACGCAAAGAATACCCCCCTCTCCTATTGCTGTGTTTGTACAGAGGTGCACAATGGCAATAACGAAGCCTGTGGAGTCAGCCAGATTAGACTTCATCCTGAAGGAATTATGCACCCAGGTATGTTTGGTTAGCCCTCAAGTTTGCAAATATGGCTTTTATCAGCAATTCCTCATGCCCAGGCAATGTACCAATATCTTGTACTAGCAAAGGGGTAAGGCTGGCAGCAGTTGTCCCATCTTTAATCAGCAGCTAGTTTTACATCTGTTGCATCCAGCTGCGGTCCTGTTTTCCAAGAAATTAATTTATCTTCACTTCTTCCTTCCCAGTCTTTCGCCCCTCCTCTTTATACTACCATCTCTCCCGAGTTACCCTCATGCCGTCACGATATCCTAGATATCCCTCAAGTCAGGGAAAGAGTGATGCTGTTAATCTCACCAGACCCATCACCCTTAGCCATAGCAGTCCTAAATTCATACCTTGTCCTTTCTGTTAGAATGGTAGAAAGCACCATGAGGTAGCACCAGGAGTTTATATGTTAGTACTTTTTAGAGGCCAGGATGTATTCTGATATTGCTAGGCACCTTTTCTGGTAGACACTGACCACAGAACCTGCCCTGACACTACAATATGAGATGTGGTGCTGGGGGATGCTCTGGTCTCAGGCACTGCTACAAGGTTTATAGGTGTGTGGTCTGAGCCTTAGGAGTGTCAGACCAAACCAACCTCTCAAAGTTTCCCAGTAAAGGACTTCAAATTGCTGGTTTCTGCTTCTGTTTATTTTTCAGCAAACGCCACAAAATATAATGCATGCTCCTGTCCCCAGACCCCACAAAGCTCAACTTATCCTTCATAATACCATATCCTCTGCAATGAAATATCTAAATATCTTCTTCTCTCTCTCATTTTTTTAATTTTTTTTTTTCTGGACAGAAAACAGTGTGAGTTGCTCTTAATAACAAATTTAGCTACCTGTGGGTAGGTGCTGGATGCTTCAGTTGTTTATATATAGGTACTTACAGGTACTAAATTTAGGTGAAAGTAGGGTGTTTCTCTTTCATAAACACTTGAAATCAGCTCTGTGCCAACTTTAGAATGATAAATCTGGCCATAAATTCAATATAATTCACTGTGTACATCTACTCCAAAACACTGACCAGGATGTTATAATAATTTTGAGACTTTTAATTTGGAAGAAAAAAAGGTCATGAACCAAAATGATTTCTAGAATCCTAGACTCCTAAGGGTATTTTCTGAGATAAGACTGAAAACTTCTGGTTTGTTGGGCTTTTTGAATCCAGAATTATTTAGGAAAGCTTTTCTTCTGTCTATGATAGTCTAGGGGAATTAACAGCATTCAAAGAACTTTACATCTACAGTGCTAGACACAGGTTGCAATTATTAAAAAATAATTGTAGTTGTTAGTTTATGCCTAAGTACAGGTAACTTCTCATTAAATCAGTACTTTGACATTTATTCAGTTTACTGGATTCCAATTTCTGTGATTTTTGCATAGTAACTAAAAAATAATGTATTCTTTGGTTTTAAAAATTTTGAGTTATCACAGCAAGAAGTATATGTCCAGCCAATGGCACTTATATGTGTTCAAACTAGGGCTGAACTGAGTCTTAAAACACACGTATTAAAAAACAAATTACATATAAATAACAACATTATTTAATATAGTTGAATATAGTCCATGTTGTATTGATTGATGTTTTCTTTGAGCAAGAATTGTTTTGAAAAACCTGAGATTGGTGTGTTTTGTTTCATTTGCTTCATTTTGAACAAAATTATTTTGATTAGAGCTGAGCTCAAAATCACAATTTTTATCTAGTGGGAAACTTCAGTATTCCAACACTTGTTTTTTTCCAAATCTGGTCAAACTTGAAAGACTGAAATTTCACACAACTTTTTATCAAGCACTTGGAAAGAAAAATTTGAGAGAACAATAAAACATATTTTCTGTGTGATTTCAATATTAAATTGCATTTTCCATGGTACTGATTTGCCCCGATGAGTTGCAGTTCAAAAATCTCATGGAATCATTCTCCTTCCACAGCTCCCTGAACTGACAGCATCTCCCTGGGTGCAAGCTGCATGAGTTAGAGTAGAGAATTCTCTAAGGGAAACTTTGATTGACAAGGCCATGGGGGACAAAATGCAATAACAGAAGAAAGGAGTTTTCTTCAGGACATGGGTAGGAGAACACCTTGGAGTGACTTGCTGTTCAAATGAAATAACAGGGAAGGAAGCAAACATCATTCCAATGTAAAGAATTAGAATTTGCTGGGAAAAAACCCCAAACTGACTTGTTTCTGCAAGTGATATAACTTAAAAAATAATAATGGCAGAGTAGAGGAAGATGATGACATTACATTTTGTCTTTGGTTCCTGTTTGTAATTTTTCTGGTCATTGTGATATGTTGACTCGAATTTGGAATTTGCTTATACTAGATGATTATGGATGTTTTGACTGAGTAGCTATGAGGTTGGATTTTTCTGACCTCTGCAAGTATAACAAGATATTTATAAGACCACTGCAACCTCTAATGATGTTATTGATGTAGGCATGCTATACACAGAAGTGAATTATAGTCTAATAAATAGAATAAAATTCAATGTAAAACAAATGCTTTATAGCTTTAAATTCATATATGGAATTACACATGGATGTGTTTATGAAATGGAAGGCTTTAAAAAGCATTCTTCACTTCTTTCCCTGATACACTGGTTTCATCATCAATTCTCGCCATATCCTCCCATGCCAGGGGAACTGTGCAGATGGAAATCCTAACTTTTGATTTGGGTCGGGGGGAGAGAGGCAGTAATGGTTACAGTGACTGTGGGGTTTTTTCTGCTGAAGAACAGATTTCAGTGGAAAATTCCTGTCCAACTCTAACTTTGGTTGATCACTACGCACAGTAGTTTCCTGGAAGACACAACCACCACGTGTGAAGCCTCAGTCAAGCCTGAGTGCAAAGACAGGCAGCTTCCAGTGCCCTCAGCCTTTCCCGACTGGGAGGCAGCTTCAGGACACACTAATTAACTCCAGCAGAGCAGTCCACTAGGGCTTCTGGTCTCACTTCAGGTTTCACTTCCCTTTAATTTCATATTAAGTGTCTAAGGAAAGCATGTCCTTTAAGCTATACTCGGTGGGAAAAAGGCATATTCAGAAGCTCGGGATTTTTTTTCCTGAAGCCTGTAATAAGATTACAATAGAGAGTTATTCATATATCTCTTTATTAGCTTTAGTTTTTTTCTTTTTTTTCTTTTTTTGAGCAATGGAAAGCATTTTTTTTTTTTTAGCGAAATGAATTCTAATTTTCTGTAGGGTTTTGTGTATGCTGACAAATGCTTAACACAAACACAAAACATCAGGAGATTAGTTGCATGCCTAAAATTACACCTGTCCTTAAATACTGTGTTTGTTGGACAGGTGAGAAATTCCAGGAATAAAGTGCCCATGCTCTGACTATACTAAAATAAATAATTTCAGAACTCATCCCTCACCCATCTCTCTTTTGTTATTGGTGCATGTTACATAATAAATGCATGGCAGGATAAAGGCAGTGCAGCAAGCAGCTAATCCCCAGCTGGCTCCAGGTGCTTTGTGGATGGTGGCACAAGCCCTTGCCATGGCCAGGGAGCCAGGGAAGAGCAGCACCAGATGGCCCTGCAGACAGTGGCGTCGAGCCAGCAGCAGCTCAGCGACAGCCCCACCAGGCAGAGCTGGTCTCATCCTACGTAGCAAAAAGCTCAGGGTAATAAGACCCTAAAGGAGTAGAGTGCCAAGGGACATGGAGGCAGTTCAGTGACTGTGCAAGGAACCAGCCCGGGTCAACTGAGGACAAATCTGAACCATGGCTTGCAAGCCCTGCTTGGTTCCAGCTGAGCCTACGGAGCCATTGAGACCCCTGTCATATGTCTATAATCTTGGATTTTTCATTAACCGGGGTATTTCAGTCCCCTAGTATGACGGAGTTGACTGTAGCTAGCAGGGCTGGACTACTTGCAAATACTTGAGTTGTATGACTCTTTTCCTTGAGTGATTTGTCTTGCATCTTTGCACGTGACAATTTCATGTTCCTGGTAGTTGTTCCATTTAATATTCTATCTGTATTTTCCATTCTGTTTCTACCAAGATGTGCACCTTCACCAACATTACTGCTAATGATTTTCTCTTCTTTTCATCAATAAAACACATATTCTCTGGAGTGACACTAAGTTCATCTGTTAGAAAATACATTACTGTTAATAAGACAATACAAATAAGGAAGAAAATTTATTTCAGCCTGGCAACGTTTGCATCACTTTTGTTCTGCCACTTGTGTGCATGTTGGGGAGGGGGAGTAGGATCTCTTCTTCCTTCCATTTTTAACAGAGGCTTTGTGGTTCAGTTGCTAGAACTAGAGGGATAATTTCTTTCTGTAATGTCTATTTACAAAATGTGTCAAAACCAGAGATAACAGATAATGGAAGTATTCTGATAGGCAACATGAAACACAGAGTATGAGATGAGAGGGTGGGGCTTATCCTCTGGTAGCTGATTTCATGGACACCTTTGCCTACTCAGGATGTCCATCTCTATCTCTTATCACGGAACAAAAACATTATTTATAATAATAATTTCCCCATGTGCAGGATCACCTGCAGAAGTCGATATCTCAGTAAGCAGCAGTGCTGGGGTCTGGTTGTACACGTGTCTCTGACTGATCATGCAGGTGTGTCAATGGCCAACCTGCATCAGCATGGTGTGGAATTACATCCCAAGCACATAATTGTAGCATGGTTTTGTGGGGTGCAGATGTTGGCCCTTGACAACTAATCTGGCTCTTACAGGAAGAAAATGAAAAAATTCACAGCACTTTTTGTTTTCTGTGTGCTTTGTGGTGAATGATACATGAGCCTGTAATCTTTTTTATAGTCAAAACTGCTACTGTGCTTGTTTATGGGCAGCATAACCTGAACAAAACAATCTATTGTCTGTGTTACCTCTTTTGGACAAAAATCCCCAAACCCACAGAAGAGTTTATTAGTCATATAAATCCCCAGTTTCTACAAAGTCAGTTTAATAATATTAATTCTAATTTACATACATGAGAAAGCAAGTGGCCTAATGATTAGTCAAAGAACAATGGGCTGTGTAGGAGGCACTGTTCCTCCTACGGTGCAGTGCAGAATTCAACCTCCAAAGACATTCACACTTGGGGTAAGTGTTGGGTGAGGTTGATTTTTTCCCTGTTTCTGTGCCAGCTCTGCTTTTTCCACCTCTCTGCAGCAACAAATGACTGTGCACATGGCTGGGTGTGAACGTAGAAATAATAGGTTTTGTCAAGCTGATGAGTTGCAAGCAGCTTGAATTTTCAATCTTTTTTTTTTTCCCTAGGAAAAATTGCATATTTTTCTTGGTGTAAAGTTATTCCCACAGCTGCAGTCTCTGGTGTGTGTGTGCCCGTGTGTGGGTATTGCAAGGTAATAAAGTGCTGGATAGTCACTGATTGTTTTTTAAGAAGCAACCAAACAAAACTGGCCAGCCAGATTTCTGGTTGGAGTAGGAAATGGATCCTCAATAGGTGCTTGCTGCCAAAGCTCTTCAATGTCTGTTATTCCCAGCACTGGCCATTTTTGGTCCTGTTGACTTTTCCCTGCAAGATGACCACTAATATGTTAGGACACTTTCAAAAAGTATTAATGATTAAATCGGTTACTACATGGTGACAAATAAACACCTTTTGCTATCTCTTTATTCCAAGAATAAGAAAGAAAAATAGATCTTCCCAACTCCAACAATTACTCAAGGTCACATTATAACATTCATTATTACTTTTGCCTGTTGACATAGATATCCTCAGTAGACACAAACATATATAGCAAAAGAAAAAGCTATCTTATGCCTGTGACACCTTTAAACCAGAAAAAAATTACAATAGAACACTGAATCTGGAGACTGAACGTGATAGATCCCTAAAATATTAAATATAAATATGATAATACATAAAACAATATAAAAAGACAAGATTAAAAAGATCATTTGACTACATGTATAAGAGGATGAAAGAGTAAATCAATATTTTATTTATTTGTCTTACTAAAAAGAATTGACTTACAACTAGCTTGTGTAAAAAGAGCATAATTTTGTTTAAGTACATACTTTCAGACGCTGATACAACCACTTGCCATATGTTTCTAAAATGATAATTATAAAAAGGACCTTTTATTGCCTGAGATTTTGCCTAGAAATTGTGCCAACAAAGCCTCCTATAATACTTCAAGTATGTGCCTTCTGGTTTGGGGACATTAAGTTTCAATCCTGCTGGGTTTTGTTAAATAAAATTCCTATTCATAAAGTAATTCTAATTAATTCCTGACCCTCCCAAAAGGAATTCCCCCTGGTCCGAGTCCTTTCCAAGGTAAGAGAAATGTCTTTTAGAAGTACTGTAATAACTCTCTGAAGCTGCAGTAGTTCTAAAGATATTTTCAGGTGTGTACTAAAATATATGAAATCAATTGGCTTTCAGAATGTGGCTGACCACAAGATAAGTGCTTGTATGAACATTAAAGCTGGTTGTTTTTCACTTACCTTCCTCAAGGGATATTACTTATGAAATTTGGAATCAACATAAAATGCTGGAAATGTTTTTGGTACAACTTTTACATTGTCTCAAAGAGTCGACCTGTGTCTTCCCCTTGAGTAGTGTAGGTATGACTACAGTCTTCCCTGGGCTCCGGATCACAACTATAAACAAATAATTAAACATACTTCTAGCAGCATCGTTTTCTTCCATCAATGGTCAACTTATGCAAGAGGACACAGAAGTTATTTGAGGAAGAGGCATTCTCCATGTCATGTGCTTTGGAAGAACTGCAAAAATCACTCATACTGCCTTTTAATTAATAGCTGCTGTCTCAATTTTGCTTTTTTCTTTAATTTTTAAGACATTTGCTTAAATATACATATATGTAGGCCTATGTTTGGGAAAGAGATTATAAATTATTTCTATACAAGTACAGAAGAGCTCCAGAGGGTGTAAGAGTGTACACAAACAATGCCTGTAGAAATCTTACCATTAAAATGCATAGAATTGTGGAATTTCCTGAGTTGGAAGAGATCCAACAGGATCACTGAGTCTGACTCCCAGCTCTGCACAGAACAGCCCCAAGAATTACTCCATGTACTTGAGAGCATTGTTCAAACATTTCCTGCGCTCTGTCAGGCTTGGTGCTGTGACCGCTGTCCTGGGGAGCCTGTTCCAGTGGACAGCCACCCTCTGGGTGAAAAACCTTTCCCTGATATTCAATCTAAACCTTCCCTCACACATCTTCAGGCTATGCTCTATGATCCACTGATCATCAGACAGATGAGATTGGAGACTGCTCCTCCTCTTCCCCTCACGAGGAAGTTGTAACTGCAATGAGGTGTCACCTCAGTCTCCTCTTCTCCAGGCTGAACAGACCAAGTCACCTCAGCTGCTCCTCATAAAGTTTCCTCTCTAGGCCCTTCACCACCTTTGCAGCCCTCTTTGGACAATGAATGTATTACATATCTTTATCTCTGAGCAACACTTCTAGGTTTACAAGGTTGATCTTTTTCCACATGTTGATTTGGACACAGAGACTCCTCAGCTACAGCAAGAGTTTGCTCCCTCAGAATACATACAAGTAGTACATGGTTAATTCCTAGGGATTTTGAGCCTAGGCTTGGGGTTCCTGACTTCCCCTGAACATGGAGGATGCTGGGTGAGTGTTGCCATCCCAAAAGGTGCACGTGGTCTGATGGGCTGACCCCATTAGCTTGAAAGTCAAGTTTTCCTGTTATGTCCTTCATGTGCCCCTTCATATGCTTTCGTGGGTGAGCAGATGCCTGTTTCACACACCTGATCAATTGCCCTTGTTAATGATTTTGAAACATTTGTTCCTTAAATGAGACTTTTCAGCAAACAGTAGGGAGAGAAGGTCTTGTGGTGAGTTCCTGTGCAGACACAAATAATTTGGCCTTAGATACATGGTGTAGTTGAATGGACTAGGTTAATGCTTTGGAAAGTGCTTCATGTTGACTGAATGTTGCTCTAAACACTTTGCCAATGTTCTCTGACTCTCTAAAGTTATCAGTAAAGTCACTTTTGTTACTTTGTTGAGAATATCTTGTCAGTATTTCTCCTGTGCATCCAACTCAGAGCCCCGAAACAACCATAAGCCCTTTTGCAAGCCTTGTCAAGAGAGTTTCTTTGGACCTTACAGAGGGTTTCACTTTCACATTACTAATCATGGCTTGTTTTACTGGGTACTTGAGTAGAAGGAAGCTCTTTCATCCAACATGCCAAATAGAAATAGAGGACACCACAGGAAAGTTTCTGCTTGTCCTAGCTAAAACAAATACTGGGCCAATTTAATTTGCAGGAAAACCTTAATGAAGAGTAGTGATAGCTGAAGACAGTGGTTAAACAATCTGTAGTCTTCAGTGTTACTATTTGTCCCATGTCTGTTTCTGAGGATGGTGAAGACTTTGTGTCTCCAAACTGATTAAATCCTAACACTGGTGCTGGTAGTGTCTGGCTGCTGAAACAGCTCAACATTTTGCTCTAGCTTGGGGTAGGGAATGACGAGGAAGAGACTAAGAAAATTGATCAAAAGTGATCATAGAATGATTTGGGTTGGAAGGAACCTTAAAGACCATCTAGTTTCAACTGCTTGTCCATAGCCAGGGACACCTTCACCAGACCAGGTAGCTCAAAACCTTATCCAGCCTCAACCAATTGGTGAGGAGTGTGTATTAGTTAAGACCGGTTGTGTACTCCTCACTGAAATGCCAGAATAAATTTTCTTACACTCACAAAGGAAGTCAGAAACTGTTCTGACCACACTGTAGGAGTTCTCCGGGACCTGGATGAAGCAGGACTCATTTGACACTGCTTGACTCTGAGTGGCTACTGAACAGCAAAATGCTTATAAGCTATTGAACAATGAGTGAAGAGGTGTGATATTTTCCTAAACGGCTGTTTTAAAGAATGAATTTTCATACTTTTACTACTCCAGTTATGTTGAAATTTATATAAAAGTGAGTTATGTCTGCTGTGGGAAACAGCTTTAAAATTTCTTGTCATTTTTACATTTAAATTTTTAACCATAACATTACATTAATGTAGTCACACTGAATATTAAATTGATTTAAAGGTATTAATACTATATACAATATGCACTCTTTAGCATGTAAATGTCTTAATGCAGTAACAAAATGTAAATTGGAAAATATTATTCACATTCTTGATATAAATATTAGCTTTTTGCATTAATTCCTGGTGACTTATAATCATTATAGTAAAATTACTTGAATGGAATTCTTTAATTTATAAAAGTGCAAATGAGCTCTGTACCAATTCCTGGACCTTGCAGTGTTACAATATGTCTATTCATTTTTGAGTGCAGTGAGTGAACCCTTACAAAGCCACTTACAAAGTATCTACCTCTGGCAAATGTATTGAATGGAAATGATGAATGCTTCAGAAAAAATTGTTGTGGTTTTGTGAGCTAGAGTGAAAAAGTCCCAAACCTTATCTTTCATTTACATGATAGAAAAATATGTGCAGTTCCTAACACAATTAGGTATTTGCCAAAAGTATTGCATCTGAATGATCAGTAGGAGCATAAATGAGCTGGCAGTCCCTTTGAAGGCGTTCCCTGTCTGCTGTCCGTAAATCTGTGATCTTTGTGCTTAGATCCCTAAAAGAGCACAAGATTATGGCGTGGCAGTGCCAGCACCAGTGAGAAACAAACCAAACAGAGGATAAGGCGGTCAAAAACTTTATGTATCAAATATCCTATGGGGTTCTACTAGACCTCCATTTGAACTGTGGTCATCTGGCTTCCCTTCCGTGTTGTGGTAAGGATGTGGATAGGATCTTAAATAAAGCCCATCACCTCAGATATTCCATTCCCCCTTCCCCC
>VZTJ01001237.1:533582-612295 GCA_013397795.1 Orthonyx spaldingii
TTTTCCCTTTTTCCTCAAAAAAAGTGAAATTCTTCAGCAAAGAAACTTTGTGTTGGTGTACCACCTTGCCCTGATCCCGGTTGAACCTCTGGGTGCTGCTGTGACGCAAACCATTCTCTAATCCAGTGTTTTTACTATCAGAAATTCTTTAGAGAGAAAATTTACAGCAATTATGAAGAATATTTCTCTTCTCCAAAGCAACAATCCACCTACCATGAGAGTAGTATGTGCTTCCACCATGAATGCAGTAGGTAAATGCTGTCAAAAACAGATTATAATTTTTGCTGAAATTTTCCATGCTAATGCACCTATTATGCAAAACTATCACTAGAATTTTTTTTACTAAATGTGTTTTCCTTATGCAGAGAGTGTTAGTGAAAACACATTCTATACTGAAAACTGTTTACTGTTTGATTTTAAAAACAGCTTCCATAAACACAGATCTCTTTAATGAAAATATATTGTGAACACAAACCCTTCACAATATATTGTAAAATATTTTTATGCTGCAGCACTCTTCAATGGAAATGTCCATATATACTGCACTGTTTTCTATTAAAACACATTAAACAAATCCTGTTTTAAACCGATATCTATATCAGAATTTATATGAGCAGTTTTAGCTAAGCATTTTAAACACAACTTTATACAGAAAGAAACATTCAAGGTACTTCTTGTTGATTAACTGTACAGTGACTTTTTTCATTTTCAGTGGAAAAAGTGGGGATTAAGGGTAATGCAAGTTAGTTTTTCGGGCAGCCACATTAAAATATGTTTTACTTTCCTGTAAAACTGTTCTCGAACTAAGTTACATAGAACTGCCTCTGCAATCTTTCTTCTCTATTCTTGGATTAGGAGACTTCACCACTACTGCCCTTCAGTTAGGCAGAGCCTATATTTACAAAAATTCACATACTAGAGGCCTGCAACAGTGAAAACAACACCACTGGGTAATAACCCAAATTTGTCAGTGTCTTCTCAAGAAAGATTTTGGTTGTAAAGAGGTACATTCCCTCAGGAGAAGGTGGGTTAATCCACAGCCTTGCTTTTTCAAAGCAGTTTTGTGGCTTTTTCCCACAGCAGCAGCTCCACTGTGGCTGACAGGAACCCTGTAGGCATGATCCCATGCTGCTTCCAACTTCTTCTCCATAAATGTATTCCCATCCTCTTCATTGCAGCACCTGAGTCTGTGCCAGGTGGCTGTGCCTGGGTCTTCCTTGCTGAGACCCTGCTGGCAGAGGGACTCTCTGTGACTTGAGTAGGTACTGAAGAGGGGGAAACAGAGTCCTGAAAGGTTAGAATTTTGAGGTTCTGAGGTCATAAGATCTCATCTCTGCAAAACAAGAAATTTGGTCACCAAGGCAAGGAATCTTTTTTTCATTGTCATACCTTGTCTTGCTGCAGGATTTGGAACTGCTGAAAATGCAGCTCCTGAGCCTTCTTATTCCCACTGTTTTTCCAAGAGGTAGTGACCTGTAAGGGCAAATTGCCTGTTTTTTTCCTTAAAACTCAGGTGCTCAGGGTTTAAATCTAAATTAAACTAAGCTAATGCTTTACTTCTCCAGTTATTCCTGTGCAACCAAATGGACTTGTGGGTCCCTCCCAGGGTGACTTATTTGTCTTTAATTCCATGAAATGATACACGGGGAGCCACCTTGTAGTTTAACCTGGGAAAAATATTCTCTGCTTGTTAACTTAATAGGAATGGACTGGTTGCAATTTGGAAAGGATCAGTTCCTCCCTTAACGATTAAAAATTATCACTGACCTTATTTAAAAAATCACTATTCTTTAACACATTTGGGTTTTTACAGTTCTAGCAAATATGTTGGAAAGACTCATTGGTGATGAAAGTTTTGGATGTGTAAAGAGGAGCACTGGGAACACACAGGGAGAATGTGGGCCAAAGAACAGATGCCATGACTTGCTCTTTGATTTTCAGTGTCCAACATTCCCACTGCCTTACAGAGAAGAGAGGTGTTGGATGTTCTGTGTTCTCTCTAAGCCTATTGCAGAAGTTTCCAGTCTTTGGCATCACATCAGATAGGGAAGTATTTTAAAATTCTTTAGGTGACTTTAAATGGACTCTTTCAATATGTGAAGTTATTGCTTCCTATTGTAGAGCAGTGGGAAATTGAAGTGCTTGAACAGAGAGCTATATTTAAAATCCTAGCATTTTCATACAGCTAGTTTATTTCAAGGGCTATAACAGGCTTGAAGCAAATTATCCATTGTCCTGGTTCAGGCTGTACATGATAAGCTCTCCATCTCATTCTGTTCAATGTTATTTCTCTTTTTGTTTTTGTTTTTGCTTTGTTTTAACACTCCAGCAAGAAAAGAAAACAACCTCAATACTCAAATATCTTGCGTCATGTTGCTATCATGCATCTTTCGCCCTTAGCCATAAAAGTAGCATTAAATCAGTGTTTAGCAAGGATGAGTATTAGGAAAAGGCTTCTGTGCCTTAGTTGCTCAGGATTTTTCTCTACAAATAAAAGGCTAAAATTTTAAATATGGCTTTTGTTTCAGTGTAACGTTACAATAGGTAAACATTCAATAACAGTGAGCTGTGACATTTACAAAGAGGAAAACATTTGAACACAGAGATTTAGCAAATTCTCAAGATTCTCAAGAGCAAATCTAAAATATTGCATCTCATTGTCCCCAGCTGAGCTCTGTGGACATTCACTGAGAAAAACCACTTTCTGTCTGTTGTAAAGCAGATTTCTGAATGTGTCCATTTTTTTTCCTGGCAATTTTATTCATTCATTAGTTTCATGGTCTGAATTTTGGTCTTATCTTTGGAGTTGTTACAAATGGTCTTAAGGAACCAAGAGGGTGACTAAGTTTTGGTGCTGAAAAAGCCATGATATTTCTAAGTTCTGTCTGCAACCTTTGAACTTTGGTGTAAAAATATGACCTAGATATGGGACCGAGGAATTGAGTAAAGGAGCAGTATTTATTGATCTCTGTGGACTTTAAGGAAGGTAAAATGGTTTATAGTGTCTCTCTGCTCTCACTGCCTGGAACAGCTGGGTAAAGAGAGAGGAAATGGCTTTCTCCCAGTACTTGTCAAATAACTGATCCGTAAATTGTCCCTCCAAGGGACAAGGTAGACAAAGAGAGTATGTTCATAAATCAAGAGTAAAGTTGCAGGACTGTGGCCAAAATTCAGAGAGAAGGATTAAATAAAGGTTTATGGGATAGAAAATTGACTTATAAAAATGGAACTAATTATTTTATTAATAATCTACATGTACTACCAGATCATGATGAATTAAATGCAATATGTGTTACAGAATTATCCAATAAGGACAAGTTATAGATGTATAGTATATGTCTATATATTTCATACAAGTAATGCTCTGTAAATGAGCGTGTGCCCAATATTTCCAGGTGTCTTTTGCCCAAGGCAATCTGATCAATAGCCTGAGTAAGCTACAAAGAAAATGGGAGGAAATTTTTGCAACAAAGAAAGCTTGCAAAAGTGAAATCTTTTTTTTTTCCCACATCATGTGGAAAACACTTATCATATTACACTGATATACTCTTTGATAGGAAATAACTAATTTCTTGAATCTGCAGTTTCTTGACTGAATGAATTTAACAAAACATGTTACAGTACAGAAAACCTAGTTATTCAATTACATTTTCTGTTGTGTAGTAAAAAAACAGCACAGCCCAACAAAGTACTTGAGTGTTTACAAGCTGAAATATATTTCAGTAGCATCTGATTAGGAGTTAATATCTTAGGTGATATATCAGCATTAAATGTACTATCCCAACTGAAATAATAAATTTCATTTTACTTGTGCTTAATAGAAAGCATGAATCAGAAAATGTTTCCTGAATTTTATTAAAATTCTGTTATAGCTCATTTATAACTGAGGACAATGAAGTGCGAACAGAATACAGAACGATATAATAAGTGAAAAGATAAAGAGCTCCAAGCTACCTGTTCTATATTGTTAACATAAATGGAAAATAAGATTGGATCAAGACAAGAGTTTTGCAAGACTGCCTTGGTTTTATTCTCAACAAAATTTGCTCCTCTGTGATTTGACATGCAGTTTATTCTGAATAAGGGCCTAATCTTGGTCTTCACCCAGACAATGAATGCATGGGCTGCACACAGCCTCAGAGCAGCATCTATGTGTTTGTGGCAGGTAGGACTTGGTGAATTAAGGCACCTCAATAAAATGAAATCTCAAGTACTTCAGCCTGAACCTGCAGTACTTCAGAAGCAGCTGACAGAATCCCTCACTTGTGTCTCCTCTGATCTGTATGCAGTAGAAACTGTGTGGCCTACAGAAACTGAGGGATCAAACAGCATCACTGAGTTTCTGCAGTATAAATTACATAATGTGCTGTTCAATTCAGCTGTACTCGGGAAAATTGCAATGCTATTTTTGAGGGGCAGCTGAACAAAACGCATATTTTACTGAAGCTTGTTTTGGAGTAAAGTCAAATATTTTGAGCACGATTGCAATAGAACTGATTTTTTTTTTCCTTAGGTTTTGCAATACACCAGTCTCCAGGGAGTGCTATCATCCTTTGGAATTTGCATTGATTTCCTTGAGAAGTGTACGCCCGTTCATGTGTGTGTGTATGTATATACATATGTGTGTAAAAATCCTATGTGTGTGCAGCTATTCTATTTCTGAAGTGCTCAAGATAGAGGACAGTAATGATAGACAAAGATTTATCAAATGCCTCCATTTGAGGTTTTTATCCAATAATACATCAGAACATTTTGATCTGCAGGTAGTATAAAGTAATACAGAATTTTTTTTCCACAGTCAATGCAGTGTTGGCTTTGGCAGAGGAGAGGAGGCCAGATGTTTGTCACCCGAAGCAGTATTTTCAGTTTAGAATGAGCAACATTTAGTACTGGCCAAGATGGTGCTATTAGAGCTGTAGATGAAGAACTTAAAACTATGCTTGAAATTTCTTACTACCAAAATTCTTTGTCTATAAGAAGTCCTTTCTTGACACTTTCTACTTTTGAGTATTCGATTTTACTGAAAGTGAGTGCCATTACAAACATTAAGCATAGAAAAGCAAAGCAGCAAGAGCTCTAATATCTACTATTTAAACTGTTGAGCCATTTTGTAAAACCTTTAAGGTTGGAAATGTAAGGAATTAAAAATACATTAAAAACACATTTGTGAGGTCTAGAAAGTACCGTTGGAGTTCAATAATTCCCTTTTTGTCTCAATATAGTGTTACCTCTCTTCCTCTTTTCCTTTTATATCTCTATTTATGTATTTAAGCAATAACGTGCATGTGCACTTAGAGTGTATCAGGTCCCCAGTTAGAGATCTGTGTAATTTAAACTGCATATATACATCATTACCAGAACTCTACTGCTTACTGCTGCTGAGTGATATGTAGGTGATCACAGCTGGACACTCTTCACTGAATAGCTGATGCCTGAACTAAGAACAATGCAAACTGAACCAATCCAATAAAGACAAAAAATACTAGGGTTTTTTTAAATTTATTTTTCAAACTTAATTCCATGTCCTGAAGGTGAGTGAGGAGTCTCCACTTCCCTGTATTGTCTTATAGTTTACATAATTTCTCAGTATTCAGTACATTCTTGCAAACAAATGATTCTCTTCTCCCAATTTTAGGGAATATCTATAAAGTTTTTTACAAAATATCTATGAAGTTATTTTTTTCACAGAAATCCTTATTTAGGATTTTTATTGACTGCTGCAGATTTATAAGTCTGCAAGAACTCAGTAGTGGAATTCCTGAGGAAGACGAAGAGGATACATCACCATAATACTGAGAGGCCTCTCTTGGAAACTGTCCAAGAGAGGAATTCTATCATTATCCTCCCCCAAATGATTTTTAAATGCCCTACCAACATGGAAACATTTTTCCATTTTGTTAGTCTATGAAATAAAAAACTTGAAAATATCCAGTATCACAAGAATTTCAAATCTTCTCATCTGAAGGAAAATGCACACACACATATATATAAGTATTTATATATATATGTATATATGAAAAAAATTCCTGTTCTCTCTATCATGGACCCCAGATTATTAGTAGAACTCACCTAATATTGGTTCCAAGTTTAATGTTGAAGTTAGAGGCTTGGATTTTTCTATGTGTCTATTGTTCCAGTCCAGTGCCATTTCACAGCAAAAAATATTGACTGTCAGTAGGAACTTGACATTTAAAATCCTCCTGCACCATTGATCCTTACTGTAAATACCTTTATAATAATCTTTTTATTAAAAAACTTCTAAGAAAGATGAACTAAGGATTGAAAAAGAGCTGTTAATGAGTAAAAAAAATGTAACTAACTCCAGACACAATTTAGATATTTGATACAAGATGTTTGGAATATATTTTAGGTAGTAGATATTTGGAAGATTACTGTGGATGATTATTGACTTCCTGCATAGAAATGGTCTATTTGTTAATATCTCAGATCCTAATATAGTTCCTGAATTCACTCCATTTTAATTTTGATTCTTTAAATAGAGTGAAGTACAAGTTCACTCCTTTATGGCAAATGATTATTCTTTTTCTAGGATTCCAAGAAAAATATTAGTTTTATTTAGCTGGCATAAATGCAGATTATTTTTTACCAGTAAAGAAGTAAACCTACTTGTTAGAAAGGTAACAAAAGTAATCAGAAAATTAATTAAGCAGTTTGTCCAACAAGGAATCTTACAGGAATTCACAGAGATTTCTATGTGGTTGCAGAACAAAAAACCCTGCAGCTGGCACTTCTATTTAATATTGTGTGTGACTTGATTCATCTCAGTAGAGAAGCCAATATTGGGCTCCTCCATGTGCTGATCCCTGGGCTTTTGTGCACTTTAAGAAAGAGTTAGGAGAAGGACACAGCATTTTCCCTGGCCATGTATAGACATACAACTGCTACAAAAATTATTAAGAGCTATTAATTACCATTAGCAGGTACAAAGCATCACATTGAGTGACAAACCTCAGTCACACAAACCTGATTCACATGTACTGACCCTCACCTTGCTTTTTAAACTGCAGCTTTTATCAAAAGACACGGCTTTTCAGACGGTTCAGGATTATTGCTGTCATCACCACCATACAGGGCAGAGTTTTTTCAGCCCATTTCATAACTGCTGTTCCCAAGTACTTTCAGAGAGCATTTTATTTGATCCATTTTGGTTTCAAATGAGAGTTGAGTAGTGTTGTCTCCAATCCATTCTGTCTATGCACTTTGTGTATCCCTTCACTTTGACTGCCAAAATTTAGATTGTGTTTTGCTAAATAAAGCTCCACATAACATAGACACTGCTCAGATTTATAAAGTAAAAAACCTGTAGAAGTCTGAGATCTTCATATGGCACAAGAACCTTGATCCTGAACCTTTCCATGTGAAATATGAGGACAGGTGTAATTCTGATGAGTGTTAACTCTGATATAAATCAGGAATAGCTGCTCTCAAGTTAACAGGGTGGTAGTAGGCTAAAAAGGATGTGGGAAGATCAGGCTACACACACATGACTAATATAAATGTGAAATTATCTGTCTTTATTTGTGTACACATAGATACCAAGATATTTTTCATTTCAGAATTATCTCTGCTACTAGAAGAATTTTTGTCAAAAAAAAAAAGAAATTAGGTCTAAAACATAGAATGTTTGATTCTGAATTATTTGAAGGTGTTGTCCAGGTAAAATGCCATAGGTCATATTTTTTTTTAATCTGCTGTTTTGGACTTCAGTACCTAGATTTCAAATGTAATTATACTTGCCTATCCCAAGACCACATGGGTGAAAAATTTGCCAGAGCTGTTACCAGAGTTAATTCAGTCAAGAGTTACATTTTCAATCACTGTTAATTGGTGTGCATATATAAGATCAATTGCACGATGCAAATTTACTGAAATTGAAGATCTGGATCTTAGAGATTGTTTTCAAAGATGAATTAATCAAAAAAGTTGTGAATATTGCTCCCAGATAATATTGCAGAAGATTCTCTAGGAATAGTTGTGCAGTAGCAGGCCAATAGTGCAGGCTAGCTTTGGAATAAAAAGCCACTGTGTTGGTGTCTTTCACTAAGATTTTGAGTGATTCTGTTTAGACTGAAAAAAATAGTTGCACGTGAGACTTGGTAATTTTCCACAAAACCAAAATGAACTGTATTGGCTTAATGCAGTTCTATGTTGTACATAGGCATCTCTGCAGACACCTCTATTTCTTTTTATTTTAAAACCCTCTTACAGATGTAACCTAGACATGCAACAACATAAATAATAACAATGGAATTTATGTGTGTGCAGTTGATATAAAAGTGGACATCATTTGGCACCAGCTGTGCCACTACCTGTTGTGATGGAAATGGAGTTATGATTGCTAAATATTCATTTGGCTGCTGAGATGTTTATTAAATGAATGTTGGTTTGGATTAATATAAGCCTTTATGGAAAAACCAGCAGGGTGGAAACAGACTACATCAAGGTAAGTCAGATAGTCAGAGATTCTTAAAGGGCATTGGCAATGTAGAATACGTCTACAGTCAAAAATACTTCTGCAATCAAAAGGGAGATAAAATAGAACTAAGGAGTTATTTTGGGAGACCATAAAATTTAAAGGATCTCACTGATTTCTGCAATATCTCTGACAGCTTCCTTAGGACAGCAATTTGGAGAAGAGAGTTTGGTTAATTGCATAGTGTCTAAAGTGGGGGTTTGCTATTACTTTTCTGAGTTTCATTACCATTGACAAAATCAATAATAATTGGTAAGAAAGCCACCAGGAGTATCTCAGTGGTGCAGAGACATAGCCAAGGGAACTTAGATGAGATTTGCCCAAAGAAGAGGAGGAGAAAGGTGCATCCAAGCAGATGGCTGAGGCTGTAGAGTCACCCACATTGCCCTGCAACATCCTGTTTCTCCAGTGCTGGAGAGAAGACACTTGTGCATCCCTTGGTTTTGTTCTGTACTTTGGGAAAAGAAGTAGGAAGAAAAGTGTTGTTTACTGTATCTGGGCCTTGAAAGCTTGAGAAATGCATTTCACACAGTGTTGTGCCTGAAGAAAACTTTGCTTCCTTCTGATGCGTGAGGCCAAGCTATTTAAGTACCACTGTTATGTAAATATTTACATTTGTAAAAAATATTTTTTCTCGTAATAATTATATCTATTCAATGCATACCATACTCACTTAGTAGCAAACATTAAAACAAGATCCTTACAAAGAGAAACCCTAGTCATTTGGCAACTAAGACTGCAATAATCCTCTGCTACTCACTCCCCCCTCCATTTTAATTGTTAATAACTTTTCAGCATGCAGGAGAAGTAATCTCCCACCATGCTAAAGCAGTCAACCTAATTGAAAAGAAATACAAGTCATCTAGTGCACAGCTGAAAAATTCAGCTAAAATGCAATCTGTCATTATCTTTCCAATGGCAATTTTAAATAGGTATTAAAGTAAATGGGGGAAGCATCTTCTCATTTCTCTTGCGGTATCATTTCGTTTTTACAGAAATCCCTAATCCCCAAATGAAGATTCTGCCTGATACCCAACAAAACACTCAAGACTCAGCCTCAAGTGTCTTGGAAACCGGATCCAAAAATAGAGGAAAAATTTCCCTATCATGAATTAATCTCATTTGAAAATGATTTTAAAAATACAGTTTATGCAATGCAAATCCTCGCTCCCAGAATAACCTGTATTTGTGGTTGTTATGCCACAGTCAAGAGATAAATTACTGCTCAGTGAGCTGTTTCAGCACGGCAACGTGAACTGCAGCTAGGATTAAGGAAACTGATGAAGCATAACGTACCATGAAAGAAATGAAAACATTTTATAGGACATATGGGTATTATTGACAGGTTTCTACTTTTTGATACAATGAACTCTTTCAGCAGGAGATCCTATTTGAAAAGTATCCTGCATTAGAAAATTACATGCCACATTTAAAAGTATTCTCACTCTTAGTTCCCAAATTATTATGCGCTATATAACATATTTCAATTTAATTGGAAGAATATTGTATCGTGATGCTGAAAACTTGTTTAATGGAGATAATATTTCAGCTTGGTAGGGAAAGCTGGATTCATTTGAAGCTGAGACATCCTCAGATTTGTAATTACCAAAGCATGCTTCTGAGTAGGTAAAAGTATATTGAAAATGTGTCAGGTGGGGCCTTATAGAAAATCCATCAAGCCCTTAACAGGTCAAGCTCAAACAAAATCTTACTAAAGCTATTACCATCAAAGTGCATTTGGTTCTGGTCTCAGGACAACTTTCTTCAGACTCCTCCACTGACTGAAATTCTCACAACTGCAGAAACCTCAGGATCTGCACTATACTGTATGTGCTCAGCAAGTGTAAGAAAATAGCTGGTTAAAAAGATTTCTCTACATGAAGCTTGTCAAATTGAAAAAGAGAGTTTTTAGCATTCTACTCTAAAACACAATGGGTAATTATTTTTTCCTTCAGCAGCCTTGCTTTCTCTATTCCTTCCCTGAAGTAGTAAAAGATTCAGCTAGATTGAACAAAGTCTATGCTCTCAGGAGAAATCATCTGCTGGTAGAAAATTACGTGACATTTCTTATGTTATTCTTTCCACTGTTCACAAACTGGAAAATTTTGTACTTCAAACGAGAGCTCTGTTATAGCTACAGTTTAGTAGTAGAGAAGAAGAAAACAAGAAATAGGATTAGGAAGAATCACATCCTACTGTGTGCATTCTACACAGTCCTTTTATACGAATCAATAGCTACTAGTGTTTTAGAGGGATCTAATTCAGTAGTTTTCAAGGCTCTTTCTGTGAGGTAGTATAAGTCTCCTCTCACTCAGTTCCATGTAGTCCTAAATTCAGGGGGAACAGATGCTTATAGCAAGATATCTTTATGTGGTGCTTCTCCAAACTGTGTTTCTGGTCTGTCTGCATTCTGTTAGGGCTTGCACATAAACACAGTTAGTAACAAAGCTTATTGTCTCACTGGTGGGAATCAGTATTAGAGAGTAGGTTTAGATTAGATAATAGGGAAAAAATCTTTACTGTGTGGATTGTGAGGCACTGGCGCAGGTTACCCAGAGTTGTGGATGTCCTGTCTTTGGAAGAGTTCAAGGCCAGGTTGGATGGAACTCTGAGCAACCCGGTTGACTGAAATGTGTCTCTGTCCGTGGTGATGGAGGTTGGGACTAGATGATCTTTAAGGTCCATTCTAACTCAAACCACTCCATGACTCTATAAAGCTTAACAGACATTTCAAGTAGAGGGAAACAAAACACTTCTTGTTTGACTTTTAAATTTGTTTTGGTGCCATTTTATAAGTCAAAGCTGAAAAACAGATACATTTCTGGTGGGACTCACACAGGAAAGTATTAAGCACTGGAAGAGGCTCCTTAGGGAAGTGGTTGAGTCCCCATCCCTGAAAGTGTCCAAAAATTGAGTAGGTGAGCCACTTTTTGATCTGCTTTAGTGGGCATGGTGGTATATGGCTGAAGATTGGACTTGACCTTGGAAGTCTTTTCCCACTTTAATGATTCTGTGATCCTAAGATGAAGAAAGACAAAAGGACACTGAGGAAAATCATGCTGAAGGCTGGTTGGAATATGAACTACATGATTTTATGTAAGCTGCATTATACTTCACTGCAAACCAAAACCTAAAAGATGTGTTTTTCATGCTCTGTATTTAATTTGGAATCTGGGAAGAAGGGACAAAACAATGACAATAATAATAAAAGTGATATTAGTAATAATCTCTTGCAGGGGCAGAGAGGAAAAAGGGAATTTAGGTGATATTGTAGTGAGACTGCATGTGGCATGCAGATTAGTATGAATTAGGTGAAAGAAAATGTTTGTGCAAAACACTGTCTATCTGAATACAGATTTCATAATTAGCAAGACAAGAGGTTGAAAACAGTGTTATTTTTATGTCCTACAAAATGCCATTGTTTTCAGAAGCTGTATTGAATGCATCCTACTATGCAGCACAGGATGTAGATGAGAAAATCAAACCAGCAAACTCATAACACTCAAAATGTTTGCTTTTCAAAAGCAAGCTACTAAAACTAAAGAGAGAGCAAAGGCAGAGGAATGATATTTTCTGGATGTTTGGTAGCAATGACTTGCCCATGGTTATAACTGTGACATACGTAAAATTTTGAGTAATCTTCCCCTCACATCAAGCTATCTGCATTTCTGGTGGAAATTACCTCTTCTGTCTGTTCTATAGCATGTAAGTTAAAAAGTAAATTGTTAGAAAACTTTACATTATGCTTCTTATATATATTTATTTATGCTTCTTATACTACTTATTTACATAACATAGGAGAAGTGCTAACATGCAATTTTCAAAACAGAATGTGGGTTCTAAATATTCTGTTGTTTTCTGCCAGGGCTTAAAGGTCATCAGGTTCTCTTGAGGGGAAAGAATATAAGCAGAACAGGATATTCCAGAACTCTGATTAAGTGTTTATTTATCACAGAAATTTCTTAAAAATATTAAAATGTCTGTTACCATTCAGCAGTTGGTTAAGTGTTCATAGACTGTTTATAGTTCCAGCAGGATGATTGCTTTTTTTTTTTTTAGGGAAAATGCCTAGGGAAATGCCCTCAATATGTAGGCTTAGTGACCATAATTCTTTTTATTCTCAATCCATGCCTACCAAACCTGTTCCACAAATTCTTTCAGTTAAAGTTTGCAATTAAGTTTATTTTGTATTTAATGACTCTCAGTCAGGCCTATGCTGGGGCTCAGTATAGCAATCGATACAAGTTGGTCCTGTTTAATGTTTTTTGGGGGTAGAGGGAGATAAAATTTCTGCAAAAAGTAAAAAAAAAACCTTGATAAAAAGTATTTTCTATTCCTTCTAAATGCCAAATATCCTTAGCTAAAGTTAACTGCCACAGAAACTGCCCCCAATGTCCTCATCACTAACGACAGGACAAGTCCCAGCTGGAACCATTTATTGGCTTAGTCAAGTGCTCCACTGCTTTGTTCTAAATATGTCAACTTTGATTCATCCTCAGGCTTAGTTGCTGTCAAACACTGTTAAATGGAACTGGAATCAGCATTGCACCTAGGCATCCACTAAGCCAAAGCCATAATCACTTCTGCAGAAATGTTAGTAATCTGTGGCACTACAGAGTCATGGCATTCCTATGAGGGTATCTTGTACAAAAAGGAAGTCTGGTCTCATCTTTGGCACCAGCTACAGGTAAGAAGTTCATAATATTAGTACTGAAAGCTTTAGCAACAAGCTTTGTGACCTCAGAAGAGCAAAACTTCTTTTTATTTGTGTGATTGTTACTGTCAGAGCACGTGCAGGAATACATTATGATACCAGAGTTAGGATTATCCTCACCAACCAAAGCATTGGCAGCGTTTAGCTTACCATTTGATTGGAACTTGCTTTTGTGAGACTAAATGGAAAAAATTAATCATTTTGAGAGATGAATGATAAAGCACAAAATATTTTAAAGTGGATAAGGGAAAAACAGGTCTGCAAAAGCAGTTAAAGGAATCTACTCAGAACAGCATGATATCTTCTTCTGCTCATATTATGCAAAGGGTTTAGGTATTTATACAGATTTCAAAGGGTATTGTTAAGGAAAACAGCATCTGAAAGTAGTATGTACTTGGGTGTCATGTGAAACATTGGGAAGGAATGTTACCAATAATTGCTAATGTGGTAATTTACAATATGGTGAAAAGTAAAATTTGAAGGCAAGCTGGGTAAATATTTTGAGCAGGGGTCTTCAAAATGTGAAAATGAACCTCAAGGCCTTCCAGGGATGCATACCTTTAAGAACTTATGCAGACGAGTCTTTTACCCTATATTTTTCTGTTCTGTAAAATAGAGAGAGAATAACATGGTCTCAACAGATATTTTAAGTCATACATAAAGGTCCATTCTCTGTAATTTGTTGGAAATGGCCTCAAGATGTGCCAGGGGAGATCTAGGCTGGATATTAGGAAAAATTCTTCACTTTTAGACACTAGATCAGTCTGTCCAGGCAGGTTGTGGAGTCACCATCCCTGGAGATATTTAAAAGATGAGTAGATGTGGCACCTGGGGACATGGTTTACTGCTGGATTTGGCAGTGTTGGGTTAACAGTTTGAGTCTATGAACTTAGAGGTATTTTCCAGTCTAGGTTATTCTGTGATTCTGTATTATTCTGTGCTGCATTCAGTAAAACTTCTACATAAATCTATTCTTTCCTTGTAATCGGCAGGGTTTTGGATGGCAAGGTCACCCTCACTTCACCAATGACCAAGGTTTCTCTTGCAGATGCCTCCTAACAGTTGCCCAACTCTCCTATAGAACTCCAGTACTCACTGCCTTTTTGAAAAGGTCAAGATTCTTGGAGCAGAGAGAAGAGATTACTGAGGAATATTACAAATACAGTATCTGAATATTTCCGTCCTCCTCTTCCATAATTTCTTGTAAAAACCTATTCTGGGCTTGGAAAATCTTTCAAATATGTGTGTGATCTCATAGTTAAGTTGGTCTGAAGAAGAGGAATTCCCAGATTCCAGCATGTCAGCAAGTTGTGCTGTGTTCACAGCATTGCTGCTTTACTTTTTTAATGCATGCAGAGTGTGTGTATGTCTGTGCACAGGGATAAAACACTAGCAAGTAAGAATCCTTCACTCACTCTAGCAACAATGATTTGAATATTTTGTGCTCTGGGCAAAGCACAGGAAGAGTGAAGCCTTGTTTAGTTGTCAGCCTGCCACAATATTTACTTTTGTATTTACAAGTATTCAGTGCATGTGATTCAAGCAAAGCTAAGAAAGATTTTACCTTAAATCATTAATGCAACAGAAGTAAAAAACTTGTAATACATTTTTTCACCGTATTTTAAAGACAAATAACATGAAGGTTGTATCACGTCAATGGTTAAATTGGCTAAAAACCATTGTGAATGAAATCTTTTTGAATTTAATTTCAAAATTTCTAGATAATAATATTTTAGGTCCTTTTATGTTACATGTATTCAGTTTTATAGCAAACTAAATAGAAACCTGGAAACTGCTTAACTGCACATTAGACCAGAAACATCAATGCTATGATATTTCATTAATGAGGAAAGCACTGTGGATAACTAATGGATTTTATTAACGTTAATATATATAAAACAAGAATAGCTGGTAGACCAAGGAAAGATTTTTAGCAAGTAGTCTGTGGAAGTAAAAGTCACTGAAAGGTAAAATCATAAATTTGTTTGACACAGCGAGGAGCTGGTATAACTTTGGCAGTCATAGGGTGAAGGCACTGTACTTGATAACTTAGTAGCTAGCAGGGCCCTGAAGTAACAGCATTTGACATGCCTGGGAGATCTCATCAAAGGGAGAGGAAGATCCCTGACAAGAGAAATACTAAAAAGGACTCCTGGTGGGAAAGCTGCTGCCATGCAGAAAACTGTTTCAGATAAAGATATCCAAGAAATTCCTGCCCCCTGGGAAGCAGCAGTGTTTCTAATAATTGATGGGGTATTATTAAGAGACGTTGGTAAAGATACTTTTGGACCTGTATGAATAACACCAAGTGTACATTAACAAAGCAACATTTCATTAGTTTACTTTTGCTGTTGCTTAGGAAACAAATTTTGAGCCTATTGTGGTATGCAGGCAACTATTGGTGTACTGGTAATTAGTGTACATCAGAAGTAGAGTCACACTACCAATGCTGTAGTCCTCTTTAACAGTACTTCAATAAATTTCATAGCAATGTGATTACCGATTAATTCAGCTCTTGTAAATACAACAGCTTTGTAATACACTTATTTGCATTGACCTCATGTTCCAGGCCAACTAAATATTGCCCTGCCTCTTCCCCAAGTCCAGTGACAAAAGAGAACAGCTTGTTTTATCTGATGCATAAAGCTAACTTTAAACACATCCTCGAGTCTCCTGTTAGTAAGGAAACCCAAGCTTTCTGGCTGGTGAAAAAGCCGAGTGTAGCTCAGAGCCATGCCTATGTTTAGAAGAGGTTGGCAGGTCATCCAGCAGCAAATACAAATGAGAACACAAGAAAGAGGAATCTGTCCCTGGTGCAGAATTACTTCTGCAATGCCACCTGGTCCAGAACTTCTTTATAAACCCCAGAAGGTATCACCTATCAGCTAAAGGGCAGGCTGCAGTGCAGCAGTCGGTACGTAGGGGAACAGGTGTAGAATAACTAGAGAAATAAAATGTAGTAAAAAGAACCCATACATGCAAGAAAAGTTGTCCTTCTGCTGAAAGTTAGTGACCTACAACCTGTTTTTTCCATCTGTCTGGTCTTGGTTTGAACTTTAGGTGTGAACAGATGATCTGTATATCACATCACCGTTTGTTCCAGGTCTTTAAAGATCTCTGACCACTGGGAAAAAACCCCAAAAAGTTACTCTTCTTCTCGTAAAGCTATGTTACGATTTTTAAAACCTTTGGTCTTTTTTTTCAGGACAAAGCTGGAGCTTTGAATGCAAAGTTTGAGGGAATAATACTGCTGTTAATTTCTGCTATCTCAAGTAGTGTCTACAATCCAAAGGCAAAATATTGAAAGAGAAATAATTAAGCACATTTTATTCTACCAGCTGTGTTTTACACACAAATACAAATATTGGGGAGGAATTAATTAGCTCTTCAAGACACAGGACACTGTAAACTCTCAGTTGGAGACTGTAAATTCAGAAAGTGGCCATAACAGTCACGTAAACTTACTATGTATATGGCAGTGACCATTACGTTCCCAAATTAATTATCATTTAAACAAGCTTATAAATGATTTGAGATTTAAATGAAGTTTTGAAGAATTCACTATATTGTAGGTCCCTTGACTGGTAGCTCTGTAGTGCAGTAAATTTGGTATTGCCATTGCCAGACAAAAGAAATATGTTGCATTAGCCCTGCAAATCAGCTGAGCTGAGCCCAGCCAGGCTTGCTTTGGATGCCCTTCTTTGGCGTGCCTAAAGATGTGCTTTAGCTTCTTTTTGTCTGATGAGCAGTTGAATATTTCCTAAGTTGTTTTTCTTGAGGTTAGCGCTGTGCAATTGTGTGGTGCAGTAATTTTGCTGCATCTCTGTAAGTAATAACCAGTAACAGCAATATGTTATTCTTTGTAGAGTGGAATACCTCTGACCCCCCAAAAATAATATGGAGTTGAGGAGAAACAGGCAAAGGATGGTAGCAGAGGCCTTCCTTGAAAGGCACAACCTGGGGATGACAGCAGATGTTATAAACATGCAATAAACAGATTTCCAATCTTGCCAAGAAATGTAGCCTTGGAAATCAAATAAAACTAGTTACAGGGCAAAACAAAAGGAAGAGAAAACATCTAGAATATGCAATACACACTGTGTGTGCCACAGTATATGAGGATATAATGTGGAGGTCTAGAATAATGAAGATCAAGGTACGGCATGGATTAAAAACAGTCTTGCGAGAGTTCTCATTTCTGATTTTAGGATCTGGAGGAGCAGGGGAATAAGGAGCACAACACCAGTGAAAGGTTGGATACCTAAGGTGAATGGAAAAAAATTTAAAATGTGCTATTAATGACGCTTTTTGTGTAATAATATAGTTTGAACAATCAGCACAGTATTGTTGTAACTGGGGTAGCAAGTATTTGAATAGGCATGCAAAGTTCAGACTAACAATGAATTCTTGGCTGCAAACGTAAAGAATTTTTCTTTTCTCTAGCCCAGAAAAGCTGCAAAAGGTGCAGATTCTGTTATTAATTCGCCTCAGTCAGAAGTCTGCATTTTAAAAAATTACTGTATATGTCTAGATTAACAATTGCCACCCTGTCTGAATTTGTCATGACTGGCTTCTGCTTACATGAACCTTTGAGCATAATTGATACTGTGCATCCCTCTGTAATCAAATTAGTATTCCACAGGCAAGTTATTTAGAATTCAAGGTAGTTTGTAACTTCTTGTTTGAAAAGATGGAATAAATAGACTCTCTGGTTTTTAAAAGGAAAATGTGACTTCTAGTGTTATATCTCTTTACTTTTTCAATTTTACAGAATCTTCTGAAATCAAATGTAGTAGACTCAAACAGATTATGTCAGGACTGGTTAATCCCATGGTAGGAAAACATTTTTTGTATTCCTACCTGGTGTCCTTTGTACATGCAGCTCTTTGTTCTTTTTGCCTTGATCTGACTACAGAAATTAATGTCAGACTGATGATTTCATTTGCTGTCTTAAAGGAGGTCCCACCTATCAGTAAAACATGAAAATATTTTCTAGCCATAATATATGCTATAAAAGCTGTTTTGAATTGTGTTTTCTTTGCTGAGAAGATCTTTCCTTGCTGTTGTTTCTCTTGGTATTTTGCTAAGTCCCTTGTTTTTAACACTGTTTGTTGTTGTCTGCTTTCCCCTTTCTTATTTATTTCATGTTTTTTTAATTTAAGAATGCTGGGATTTTGTTTTACTTGTGTTAGCCTGCTCTCTTGTTCAGCAGCTTTTTAAGACAGGGACCAAACGTCCACCTGAATATCATGGTTATGTTTTACTCTTACCTAGGTTTTCTCATGGTTTATTTGATAATGATTGGCTCTTTTGATATTGATTTACTTCTTCAGCCATGAGATTTTCCTTTAACAGCTTAAACCTATAGTTTGTGCATATTAAAGCTACATGGATGGCATTTAAGCAAGCAGTCTTTAAAGTGGTGATATCCAACTCTCTCTGTGAGAATGAGATCTGACGTAGAGTCCAGCATACCAGATTACTCACTTCAGAAAGTAGCCACCAGTTGCTGACAATTGTTTCAGAATCTCTCAAATTATTTATTATGGGAAGAAAGATATGTCATGAGGAGATCGCAGTGAAATCATCCCTGATAATAAAATTGTTCTTTTTTATGGGATATAAAGCATAACGAATAACTTGCTATGACTTTTTCTCATTTAGTCCGTGGCTTGGTACAGAGTATATGCTATTTTAATATCCAGATTTCTAATATTTCTAATATTTTTTTCTCTCTCAGTTTCCCTTGTTACCTCAGTAATCTGATTCTCAGCATAAGTGATGTACAGTGTACAAGTCAGCACTCGTTATTCCCTTCATTCTTCCTGTTCACATCAATTAATATCATTCAGTTGGCTCATCCCTGCCAGGTCCAAGGTTCATTGAAGATAACAGAAAGACTTCTGATGACTTCACTCTGATTTGAATGAAACAATTAGCTAGGTATCCAGAATTTGATGTGATGTCAACCAAGTTGCACAATGAAACAGTGAAAATAGTTAGCATGGCTGCGAGCACAAAGTGTTTCATACAGAGTTCATCAAAATCTATTTTAGGTGCTAATGTGAAAAAGAAAAAAAATATAATTGACAGCCTGTCTTTTTTGGCAGGCAGTCACTGGGATTCATGCAGCAAATATACCTTAGAGAATTAGGGAGAAATCTACTTTCATAATTAAAAAGCACTGAACTCTCAAAAATATATATTTTTAGTCATACCATTAAAAAAAAAAAAACTCAACAAAATATGTTGGTTTCTAAATATGCTGATTTGTAAGTATATTGTAGGTCTTTCTGTATTGGAATCCCTTATGACTCATAGATCAGTTTGTTTCAATTAAATATTTTTGAACAAATATTGAGCAGTCATTTTTGCCCATGAATTGAAAACAAAGCATCTCAAAGAGGTAGTCTGATGTCGTACCCAGAAAAATGGATTTTTCCCTTTATCCACAAATATTATTACCTTTCTTTTGTGCATGGCAACGGATTGACCTAGTGGGTCAAACAGTTAATATAATTTACCTCCACAGTTTTCTGCTTGCTGGCCGTGACATGTGTTCATCAGTGTGGATCAAAGAGTTGTCCCTTGATAAAAATTCCTAATAAAAGCACGGTACTAGTTTTACAGCACTGAAATGCTGCTCAGTAAAATATGTTCTTTCCTGTTTGATAGACACCTTTCAACTTTCCCTTCTTTCAGTACTTGAGACCCCCTTGACATATTATTCAGTGGGTGACTCCTGGGATTGCCCAGGCAAAGGCACCGGTCACTGGGAGCAGAGGGGCCATCCTTCAGGCACTTGAGAGAAAAAGGCAATTCACAGAGTTCCATGCAGTAATGGAGAGTTAAGAGGACTGTGCATAATGCATGATGCACAAGAGGCATGAGCTATCAGCTACCTTTGAATGCTACGTGGGCGGAGGTAGGAAAGTTGAGCTAAATAATCCATGATTTTTTTAATCCAAGATGAGAAGCAGACCACAATAGAGGGTTCATAGTCACCTGCTCACTTGAAAGTTGTTAGATTGTATTGAAAAATCTATGCATTCTGATTTCTTAAAGCTACTTTTGAAAGTTTGTCGTTAATGGGGAATCTATCAGGTTAAATAAAAGTCGATCATTAGACAGAGCTTATATGCACTATAAACAGGAATTGTGCATTATCAGCTCATACTGTGCCATTACTGTGTCTCTGTAGAAGAGATTGTTTAAACAGATCTAGCTTAGGTTATTTATATTTTTTTTCTTTAGCACTTGCCAGAGGAAGCAGGAAAATCACAGAATCATAGATTAAGAGGTTGGAAAGGAAGGATCACTTGGTCCAACCTTTCTTGGCAAAAGCATGGTCTAGACAAGATGACCCAGCACCCTGTGCAGTTGAATTTTAAAAGTGTCCAACACTGGGGAATCGACCACTTCCCTGAGATTATTCCAGTGGCTGGTTTACTTTTTGAAAAAGGGGTTTCCACCTTCTTTGTAGACAGTTTTTAAATCTTGGAACTTGGTGATAAGGTCTTCCCCAACCCTTTTTTTCTCAAGGCTGAAAAAACCCCACTCTTACAACCTTTCCTCACATGGCAGACTCCTCGATCCCATTGCTCTCATATTAAAACTGTTTTTGTTGATACCTCTGCCAGTGATTCTTAAGGGACCTTAAAATACTCATTTCTGACACCCTTCTCTGGATCCTCGCCAGCCTGTCTATGCCTTTTTTGTACAGCGGGGACCAAAGCTAAACACAGTATTCCAGGTATGGCCTGTAAATCCCTGAATCAAAGTGGGACACAATTTCCTTGATGCTCATTTAAGGCCTTCTTGTTGATGGCAGTGAAATTATCCTTCTTCCAGTCTTCTGGGGCATCCCCTGATCTCCATGACTTCTCAACCATAATGGAGAGCAGCCTCTCAGTGACATCAGGCAGCTCTCTTGGCACACTCATGTGGATATTGCCAGGGCCCATTGACTTGGAGGGATCAAGCTCTTGTTACAGTTCTTATACTCTTCCTTCACTGACGGTGGGTCTGTATTTGCATCAACCTGGAGATTAATTCTTCCCCCTTTGTTTAGGCATGCACAAACTTTCACTTTTTTTTGCTTTAGTAAACTGTCTCATCTCACCCTACTAGTCATTTCCCATCATATTTTCTCTCCTCTGTGCTGCTGGGAAGGGGAATAATAGAGAGACTTGGTGACACTTGGAATCCAGCCAAGGTCACCCCACTGCACCTGGATTTTTCTTCCAAGGCCTGGGATGAAAAGCTGCTTTAATATTTCAGCAATAACATAAGCATGAGGTCTTATGCTGTTTCTCAATATCTAAAAAAATCTTGTATGAACATGAGAGGTGTATTTATTTAAGAGAACTAACCAACTAGCCACTATATTTGCCTTTGTCAAAAAAAATAAAAAAAAAAGTTATAACTTTATGCATTAAACTATATAATTCAGAATTCTTTCTGGAAAATTAATCTTGTAAAATGCAAGAATTTTATGAACAGGTAAATCTCTCATGTAAAGGCAGAATAAAGTTTAAGAACCTTAAAATATTTGTGTTTCCATTTGCATATTTAAAAAAAGGCATGGGAAAATCACATCTGCAGACCTCTATGGTGATTATTATGGGCTCTCCCCTCCAGCCACCTGAGATACTTATTGTAAATCTGGAACACAGGATTCTTTAAATACCTTGCATCTTTCACTGTACCATAGCAAGGAAATGATATGTACATAGCATTCATAAATAAAATAACTAATTCCAGTTCAGCTTCGAGCATGTAACCCAGTGACCCACAACACAGAAAGAAGCAGAAAAAGATTACACACCTGGGTTTTTTTCTGAGGTTGGGCTTATCAACATCCTTTCTCACAGGACATTGCTTAGCGAAGGAGTATGGGTAATATTCTTGTTCTACACACTCAAAGTCTGTTAATAAGGATTAATGTGAGGCTTAGTCATAGAATTTTAAATATTTACAATGCACCTGTTTACACAGTATCACTTTGAGGTTAAATACCCAGCTTAATACTTATGCCTACTCATAGTGTCCTTTTACCAGACTATTTTAACAATTAACAAATAAATGAAAAGAATAATGAATGTAATTTTGCATAAATACCTACTCAGAATACAGAGTTTTTTTACATCTTTTTTTGTCTATGTTATAAGCAAAGGTCATAATATGAGTCAGTCCTATTTGACTGAAAAGCATTGGCTGGTGTCACCCAATCCTTTGAAAATTAATTTTTCAGTAATGAATTATATACATTACAGACAAACCTTGGACAGTATGTGTCTATATACTGTTACAAAAACATGTAGCTGAGAGGGACCTTCAGAAATCAGTCTTTCTTCATCCAAGTGAGATCTACTATATTAGTGTCATTTTTTGACAGAAGTTTGACCAAACTGATTGCTCACTATCCTAACTATTTAAAAAGTGACTGCAGATGAGTAAGTGAGGCAACCCTTTTAATTTTTTCCATATCTGGCACAGGCACGGAGAAGTAATTGTTCCCTTTCAGTAAAGCATTTCACTTAGCTGAGGTGGAAGACAGCACTGTTTCCCCTGGTACTCCTTTCTACCCACCTTTCTCTAGAGGAAGAAACCCTGGTTGTTTCAGAAGTGCTCTGTAGGTCTCCCTCTTCACACCCCTTCTTTCCCTTGGGGTTTGTTCTGCTGGTCCATCCTTTTACCAAAACCAAGTGCCGGAGGCAGGCTCTGTATCCTGCTGAGGTCTTGCAGGCACTTGGCAGAGTAGGAGGATTGCTTCATCTATTTTTCAGGATGAACTTCTATTTATACATACCATGGTGACATCTGCCTGTCTCATGAAAACATGACACTGCCAATTTTGCTTGAGCATGTAATACCAGATTACCTTCAGGCCCTTTCCTGGAGGAGTGCTGTCTACTTGGTCATTCCCTGTTTGGTACATCTGCAGCTGGTTGTTCCTAAGTATAGCAACTTGTACCTCTCCCTCCTGGACTGCTTCTGGAACATTTCTCTACTTTTTTTGAGATCTCTTTGATTGCTAGTCCCAATTTTCAGCATGGTCCTTCCTGTCTTCATGTTTTCTCTTATTATACACAGAAGCCTACTCTCTCTTCTTTCATTAATTAAAGATTGAACAGAGCTGTATCAAAACTGAGGCCCTGTGGGGAGGCATTTAATATTTGCTTCCATTTTGACAGAGAACATTTGGCAAGTCTTCTGGGAGGTACTATCCAACCACTCTTGCACCCAGTTTCTAGCAATTCAATCTAGACCATGTTTCCCTAGCTTATAAGACTGTAATGTGAACTAATGTCATGTTTTAAAGGAAAGATACATGATGCTTATTGCTGCTCCCTAACCACATAGCTGGATACTGTGTTGTTGAAGGAAATGAGCCAATTTTAACATGATTTGTTCCTTACAAATCTCTGTTGGCTCATCTTGGTTTTACCTCCCCAGTTTCAAATAATTTATAACCTTTTCATTTTGCTAAACAGGTCTCCTCATCCCTTTTAAGACTTCAATTAATTATATATTTATGAGACACTTGACAGTTCAACTTCTTTTATTGTACCTGACAATGATTTTCCTTAGTACAAACACAGCACATAGTGTGAGCCTCATGACTTCTACAGGAAGTAGACATATCTTTTGCATTTAGGCTTAGGTGATTGTTTAAGAAAATTTATTGTTAAAGTATCTTTCACGAATATCCAGGCCTAAAATTCATCGTAGTTGCAGCGTGACTAGTCTGAAACAGACCAGGCTTGAAGACTTGGAGTCATTAATTGGCCATAGGAGAAGAAAAGAGTGCAGGAAAAACTTTTATGAGTGTCTGTGCAATGCTATATTGTGAATGGGCATTGAATGTATAGACATGTTAGGAATAATTCTAGATCGAGAACCATTGCAAGTTTTGATAAGCTTTTGTTGCATTAGCTGAGGGACTCATGTTTTTCTTGTCTCTTTGAGGACTAAGGCTTCAGATGTGAGTCCAGTTTCTCATTTGCATATGAGATTACATTTCTCTCTTTCGGCCTAATAGTGGAGTGCATTTGATTTATATATTATTTCTAATAATACTGAGCATTTTAGGTGACAGGAAAGAAAATGAAGTCCTCTATGTGAGTGGAGAGATGATGAAGTAGGAGAGAAGAAAGGTTTAATTTCTCCTATGAAATGCTATTTTCCGTTACTGCAGGACAGACCTAAAAATTGTTATTTAAGAACTCATGTCCTATACAGATTAAATTCCTCAGTTCTTATACTCTCCCTTGGCACTCCTCTGCCATGGAAACTGAAAACTGAGGTCAGTCAGAGCTGTAAAGGTTAGAACTGACTTAGAGTGACATATCAGTTGTGCCGATTGGGAGAACATAGGAAGCTGAGCAATCTCATCCCTGACTTCATTGTGATGTGTCCAGCGACAATAGGCATGGTCTGTGCAGTGTATGGAAAGGAGCTCCATTCACAATTATTGGGTTTTTCTGTAGTTGGAAAACAGACACTTAAATGGGAAGTCTGAATACTGAGCTAAACACCATCACAGACCAGCAGCACCTTGGGAACATAATTTCTGGTAACGCTATTGTATTTCATGCTATGATGTGCTAGCAATTGAAATATCTGAGCCTTGAAATTCAAAGACAAAATGCTGAAAATGCTGAAAAAGATCTTTAATATCAACATTCAAATATAGGTATGGAGGAAGGGCAGGTAGCAGTAGGAAGGGTTTCCATGGCAAAAATGTTGGAAGAGAAGCAACACTTCTCTGTCATGACAAAACATCACTCTGTAAAGTGAATATCCACTTGAAGAAAGACACTTTAAACCCTACAAATAAACTTACAACCACTAAAATTACAAGCTGAGTTGCTGTACAGACAGAAGTAACTATTAGGGATAAAGGAAAACACTGCAATATTCACTATCAGGAACTAAAAGTTGACTGCTCCAGTTGGCTTTTATGAGTTTTTTTTATTCTGGATTGAATCTATACATTCATAATATACTTAAATAACATCATTTTAATCTACAGTGATGAGTCACATCTGGATGATTTGAAGATATTAAAAAGAAATTTACCGAACTTCTATTCCCCTAAGGTGATTAGCACTAAATCCATCCTTATTTCTTACTGACTGTAAGCATTCAGACAACTGACCATTAAGAAACACTGGTTTCAGAGTCTATTATTAGTGGACATCTGAATTTCTTGAAGTGGTAAATGCAATTGAACTGGATGAATTGAGTAAAGAAACCTAGAGCAACCAAGCTTCTTAGCTTAACATAAAAGGCACTCAGTTAATGTCCCTTTTGCTGAATACTCCTTTTTAGAGTGAGCAGTCTTGAGTATTTGCTGAGGAGGACAAGCAGTTTTCCAGATGTGATTAGTTGACATTTTGGGTGGGGCTTTTGACACATATTTAAAAATGGGCATCCTATCTGAAGATTCCCTTTTGCTTAAACTCTGCCCTTCAGATAAACTAGTGTGCAGAACGGGCAGCTGTGATGTTTATCTGCATGATATAGACAACCTTACAGACGAAGCCTTTGTTGTGGTCTTTGTAACCGGTATCATATAAGCAGCTTAAGGCTTCTTTCACCTGTTTAAGTCACCACACTGTGGAGAGGTTTATAACTCTTACCTCATGTCACTACTGCTGAATATCAAGGCTTCTGTACAGAATCAGTGGACCTGTTATAAAACTGTATGAAGTTCTTAACTCAGTAAACAGATATGTATTGGAAATCACACTGCAAGCCATTTGTTATGACCCAAGTAGTTACAGCAATTACAGAAGAAACCATTTTAATTAACTGTAAGTTTCAGGTTATGCAATTTGAGATCTTATGTTTGGAATATAAATTTTTTCTGTTCCAAACCTCTTTTTCAAACAGTCTGGAATAACAACTTGCACTTTAAAATTTAGTTCCATCATGTTCTCCTACCAAAAAATTTGCAAAGGCAAGGGCAGGGTTCTCCTGTGCAGGCACAGCTGTGTGCTCAGCCGTGAGAATTGTTCCGTTCTCTGATTAACTGTCCCATGTAAGAAAGCGATATCTGTGAGTTTGGGGTTTTTTTTGCTTTGCTTTGTATGGAAAGATCTAAGATTCCCTAGATGGGAGAACTTCCTCCAGGTAAGGTAGATAAGCATTAGAACATTTCCTCAAGAGTGAGGGGTCCTAGAAAGGAGGCTGGTTTAGACTAAAGGAGAGAAACCCCATCCATCCATCCATCCATCCATCCATCCATCCATCCATCCATCCATCCATCCATCCATCCATCCATCCATCCATCCATCCATCCATCCATCCATCCATCCATCCATCCATCCATCCATCCATCCTCTCCATGTCCAGCCCCACCACTGCACTCTCCTTCATGCCTGCTACTCCTTCCTTAGTCCCATGCCTCCTCGTTATTTATAGCCTGACTGCCAAGAGATTATAGATCTTACTTCTGGAAACTTATAAGTCATACAGTCCTATTGTAAGGGAAATTGAAATAATGTTGTTTTCAAGATTTCTAGACTTATGATTTCCTTGCTCAGCCACAGAATCTCTACTGCCTAGTTATTCCTCATATTTGTAATCTGCTCTGACAAATAGATTTTGTCCCAAAATCTTTATCAGTCAACTGAACTGTCCTTTTGCTCCACTGTAAGTTATTTTAAGAGCTCCAAACAGGAACGATTTGAATACTTTGAATAATTTCCATTTCAAAAATTATCTTTTTCTTTCTTTGTAATTTACTTTCTACTAATACACTTGATGTCAGCAGTAATGCAAAGAAAAAAGGTATTCATATTCTCTGCAGCTTTGTCTTTTGTTTTATGAATTATAATACTGGAAGCAAGATGATAGCAGTGTGTAAAATAGTACTCTGGAAATGCTGCTTGTATGGTTAATGAAAAACTTTCTAAAATGGAATCTGAATAGATTAATTTGGTTGTCAAGTGTACAGTAAGATGCACAGTAAGTTTTTGGTGGTTTTTGGTATATTTTGAATTATATAATGATCATAGATTTTGAGTTTGCCTTTTTCTTTTGTCTATGTTTTTGTGGGTTTTTTTCCTTTTTCTTTCAAATTTGCAGATCTGAAGTGAAACATGGTGAACTAGTTCAAGTAGGTCTTTAGTTGCTTCTAAGAATAAATATATATGGTGAACTCATGCATAAATGGCAAGTTTACAGTGAATTTAGTGTATGAACATTTAGTAAACACTCAGAATGCCTTTCCTATTAAAACAGTATTATATCAAGTGAAGTAGTTTTGCATACAAAAGGAAATCAGAACAATTTTTTGTGAACCAGCAGGTGCAAATACTGCAGCTAGAGTTGCACTTCAGAGGGGAAAATAGTCTGTCTTGCCTTGCATGAGTGATGCATTGTCATTAGAACAAACTACCTTAAAATCAGATTTAGGCATGTAAGTATGGGATGATAAAAGAAAGTGTGTTTGAGAAAAAGAAAAAGGAAGAGAGAGAAACTGAGACTGAGAAATCTCACTTTCCTTGGTTTTATGTGTTAATAAGGTTTTTAGCTTGTTTGATGGAGTGGAAGACCTTCTTTTTTGGGAAACATTTTATCTTTTCCTGTTCTTCCAGTAAGAAACCATTCATCAGCTTTCCCGGGATTTCCAGCATTTAGCAACTCAAGGAGTTGTGAAAAAGTAGCTTTTCTGCCACAGCAGGGAACACTGTAAGCAAGTCATGCTTCAAGTCATGTGCAATGGCGAGTAACATTGGAGTGTGGTTTGAGTTACTTGCTTAGTGCAAAAGGTGTAAACAAAGCACTTCTATTCTCTCTGGCTGTCACCCCAACATCAAGTGCAAATCTGTCTCTGGGTTGAAGTCCAGCTTGTCCCTGTATTAAGTATGCATAATACAGGGGGAAACCTGAACATGTGTGAAAACTTGCAGTTAATATAAATAATGCTGATGTGTCTGGACTAAAGCTTCAGGATGTTCTGTGTGGTCAGAGAAGGGTTATTTGGCAAAAGTGTAAAGAAGCAGCAGGGTGACACTCAGTGGCTATGAATGTGGATGTGGCCTTTCCTCTAGCCCAATGGGGTCTTAGATATATATATATATATGACATCAAGAAATGCTGACAGCCTTTTTTTCTCTTTTTCTTGCTGTTAAGACTACCAACAGCTACATTTTCCCTTTATGCTTTTGTTGCTTTATTTTTTTTTTTCTGCATTTAAAAAGTCTTAATTCATCTGCTGCTGTTTTCTGAAAGGAGGAAAGGCAGCAATCTTATTCCCTACCAAATTGATGGTAAAATATAACAACAAATCATGCTGTTCTGGGAGGCAATACTGTCAAGAGAGTAATTTTACTTTCTCATACTTTAAAAGCACTTTTTAAAGCTCTTCCTAGTGATGTACTTATAAAAGCAAAATATATATGAGAAAAACAGTTTCAAACAGCTAGCAGAGAAAGACCTGCCAGCAAACTAGGCCCAAAACCAGTCTTGAGTACTTCAGTTTACAATTAAGCCAGTGTCTTCCCCTGAGTGATAATTCCAATAACCGTGTGTATGTTTTTATGCAAGCATGTACATACATGTAAGAAGGACTTTTAAACCTAGTGAGACTGCTATAATACAGGATCAATGGTCAAAATATTGAGAACATTTCCATTGATATCCAAAATGGCTAGAAACTCTGTGTGATGTTTCCTTTCTTCTTGGGCTATTGTTTGCACATCTGCAGAAACTGTGAGTACGTAAAGTGCTTGTATAGCAATGAAATTATTTGTCAGACAGAATAATGTTTGTGCAAAATAACATTGTTACTTTTCCTATTTGTGCTAAAACTAGTAAAGTCTAATTAATTATTTCAATTTTTTATTTAAAACATATTTTTAGTTATAAAGAGTTCTCCCATACATGTGGGCGTAAGTTTTTGTGAGCCAAAATTTTCAGTTTCATTGGAGAGTTTGCAGTTCTAAAGATCTAAAATTCTTGAAACTGATGTTATATGTCTTTCATTTTAAAATAGTAGTTTCATATCACAGACTTTGTTCCATTTTTTACATTTTTTAAATTGTCACTATTTTAGCAATCTTTCCTAAGCTTGTGGAAATTAAAGATGTAAAACCATTTAAAAGCACTGTCAGAATAAGTTACTATACCAGAAAAGTGCAAGCTGAATGAGGCAGCCTTACCAAGATGCTGTTCTGATTTTCCATATCCACATACACAGCAGACATGAGTAGTTGTTTCATCCTCTGAACCCAAATGGTCCTCCTCCTTTTCTATTCTGTTGTATTTTAAATTCCTCAGTGACCATCTTAATAAAATCTGCAAAGCTGTTTTAATTTGGCTCCCTGTACACTCAAATAGGTGTCTTCAGACCACTTGAATTCTTCAAACTATTGTTTTTAAACATTTTACCAGTAGCCTCCTCTCCTCATCAAGCAACAAAGCAAATCGTATGTTATTACAAAAGCAAATACTTTCTTTTCTGAAGAAATTACATATTTCTGCACATGTTAAAAATGGAGCCAGTGTTATTTAAGTGAGAAGATGGACTAAAAGTGTTGCACAGGAAGGCTATTATTGATTTGGAGAATGGCTTTCATAGGAATGACAACTGTTACATTGCTTCTTACTTTCTCCAGCCATTCCCCCTTGTGCTACTTGTCCTATCACTCAATGTCTTTGTAAAAAGTCCCTCTCTACCTCTCTCGTACCCCTCTAGGTACTGGAAGGTTCTACAAAGTCCTCCCAGAGCCATCTCTTCTTCAAGCTGGACAAACCTCAGCTCAGGCTGTCTTCATAAGAGAAGTGCATGACTAACACTACTAATTCTTAGGTGGATTAAAGCAAAGAGGTGGATTTCAGTTCATGGTCATTTAACAAGGCTGGACAAAAGTGTGTGGGAGAGGAGGCCTCTTTTATCTTTTTCCTTTTCCTCTTTTTGTCTCTTTTTTTCTTTTCTATACATTGACATTCTGTAGGGTTGTTGTTCTGGGATGTGTTGTTGGTTTACTTTCAAGTTTGTATGATTTATCAAGGACTAATTCAGAACTTTGAGCATTATTTGAAGTGCAGCGTGTCAAACCAAAAAGAAAGGTCCAGCAGCACTGCAACTTGGAAGAAATCCCATTTTTTAATAAGTATTAGTCATCATTTTTAAACTCACCAGGAAGATGAAAGTCTTGTTTAGAGTAGAAATGAAAACAAAGGTTAAATAGCACTTGTTCACATTATTCAGCTCAGCAGGTAACTATTTGCGGTGCACTGCAACAAAGTGTGATCTTTTGAAATGCAGAAAAGGTAAAGTAAAATTATCATGAATTAAAGGATTTATTGAAATTATTTATTTCATATCACATAGCATTCTGAGATAAAATACCTGAAATGTAACATCATTTTGAATGAAATCTAGCAGTCTGTTTTAGAAAAATACATATTAGAAAGCACAGAAGAAATACTTTACAGCAGAAGTACAGTTATTGTTCTCAAGTCTTTTTAAAAATAAAACAAAACCACCTCTGATGATTCTGACAAAGATTTAGATACTGTACTAATAGATTAGGATTTTGCTAAATCTAATGGAACTGTAAGGTCTTGACGTTTACCTAAGAATTCACTAGAATTTTGAGGCATGGATCATGGTGTCATCATCATGTGTAAGCGCTTATTATGGCAAATTTAAAAAATAAATATTATAGAATTAGTCATTTTCCATGTTGACTAACATAATTCCCATTTTTATGATCTCTCTAAATGTATTCTCTCTCATTTTAGGGTTTAGTAGTGCTTCCACCAGACATATCAGGCAGCCTACCTCATGTCTGCTCATTTTAATAATCTAAATTTTGTTATCCATTTTTTAAATCCAATTTAATGCTGTCCTCTTCATTTTTCTGTGGCATGACTTCATAACTATGTTTCTGATGACAGCCTGATCTTGTGCTTCTTTCTCCTTGACTTTATATGAAAACCTTTCCCACTGGAGTTTTTGTATATTTGTAGAAACTTTCACATTAAAGCATTCTCTCTTTCACGGCCGTGTGTCTTCAAACACCTTCCTTTCTTTTACTTGCTATAGTTTCTCTTTTTAAAGAGTTTCCTGTGCCTGTATTGAATGAATGGTATAAAAATATGCACAAATTTGCATAATTGCTGCTAGATGTTATTCAGGAAGTCATTACTGCCTTTAAAGCAGCCTGAGGAATATTTTGGGTTGTTGTCACCTCTCCACTATTATAAAGAAATAAAATGCATAAAAGAGAAATAGGATTTACCTTTCCTGCTGGCATATGTAACTAACTGCAAATGCTTTAGGCTCAGAGGCAAAAGAAAACAGGTGAAAGAGAGAAATGCAAGGAAGCTATTTAATTACTGCCCAAAGGTCAGGTTTTGTAGTGGCAATAATACGAGTGGAAAAATGAGACTATGATGCAAATATATGTCTTTACCAGATCTGCCCATGGGTAGTTCTGAGGTGAAAGAGCACATGGTGCTACCAGCCATAAGAGACCTGTTACATTATGACTCAATTTTCTAATTCTTACTGAGCTCTTAATTGGACATTAAGTTCCTTTAGCCATATCAGAGTTTGCCTAGCTCATTGGCTTGATAAGACCTAAGAGGCCAAACCTTTCCCTTATGTGGCTACACCGACTTCCATGAGACCTCAGAAGGGAGAAATTGCTTCTATTAATATAATATTAGTGCTGCATACTGAGAGATGTATGGGTATTGACATAGCATTCAATTTTAAAAAGATCAGTTTTATATATAGAAAATTAGGATGTGTCTTGAGATTATTCCCTCATGGAAAAAATTTTTTTACTCAACATTTGCTTTTTGTGGGAACCAGAAGTCCTTTTTTAGCACAGTGGGTTCATACTGCAAATAGAAGCAGCCAGGCTGAGCAGAAGCTCTGTAAACAGCCCTGGTAATGGAAGAGCACCCTAATCAAGCCAAAAATCATTGCTAGTGCAAACAGTTTAAAAAGTTAATGAAATTTACTTAGCAAAATGCAAGCTAGTGGGTTTGCACATGGACTCCATATAGACAAAGGACTCTCTGTCCACTACCTGGCTTCTGAATCAGCCAGTTAAGGTGCTGAACTTTGCTGTGCATCAGAAACAAACCCATCTTGGCTCCTGTTATTTAAATAATGGGATAAACTGCAACACCCTGACATGCCTGGTTTTGGTATCCACGTTAAAGCAACAATTAATTCTGCCTAAACTTCCACAGGTGGACTCTGGCTTCCCATGTAGACTTATCATCAAATAGACCTGGCTGAAATAAGAAATTGCAGAACATGGGAGAAGGTGGCAATTACATTACTTTGCAACAGAGACATTAATAGAGCCTGAATAGCTTGGTCAGACCTTTAGGTAATCATTCCTAAACTACTTAGTTCTGTTTATTCCTTGACAACAAGCATAATTCAAGTTTGATTTTCTTGGTATCTTCTATTACAGAGGAAAATAGGAAAAAAAAAAAAACAATTCCAATAACGGAGAAAACAAATTAAAAGGTCAAAGCATGCTTAAATTTGTCTTTTGAAAAAAATCTTTACGCTCACCATAAAATATTCTTTGTTTTACTGAAGAGTTGATCTTTCATATGGCAATTTCCTATGCCTGAAAATCTTTCCAATCATCTCTTGGTTCAAGATGAATATCCCAAGGATTTTGGAACAGTTCCAATAATAGTATCAAATATTCTTGGTGATACCTACCGGCCTTTAAGCTCCCCTTTCATCAGCGAAGTTCTACTCTGTTTTTTATTTAGAAAATAAACCTAAGCCCCCACCAAACAGGAAGATTAAAACCAGGTGATGTTGGGTTGGTTACATACAGCTACTCTTCATCTGCTGAAATTCCACACACATTACCTGTGATCCTAAGAGCTTAATGGCCTCATTTGCAACAATGACGAGACTCAGTGGAAAGCAAAGGTTGGAAAATAAATGCTTATGTCTTAAGCAGGGACCATGAAGAACTTGATTCTCCCTCTAGGAGCTTTGTATGTGTCATAGATCTGTATACATCTTAAGGGTATCCCCCCACCAAGTTCCCTTTATTTCTGATTGTACGTATGACAAAGTCCTCCTTTTTAACATGGATAAGTATCTTGGCACTCAGCTGAGGGTTAAGCTTGATAAGATTTGTTGAAGTAGACCAGCCTTGACAAAAGGCTTGATTTAGTCATTAGCCATTTCCAGAGCTGGTTATCACATAAAATTTGAAAAGCTAAATACAGCTCTTCTACTGAGAAAAAGGAGAGAAGATCCTCTTTTCTCTACTTCTTCAGTGGTTCAAATACAGCGTCAGGATTATGTGGCTCACAGAAAGATAGATAGCTGAAACAAAGTTACTTGTAATTTTCAGGATGATTCACATTCTTACATTTATTGTTTTTTAACCAAAAAAGTAGATTAGTAGTTTGTATAAAGCTAAATAAAGTTATTTCTAGTTAAATAATTTAATCAATAAAGGGCTCAGACAACACTTGTTTGTATACAAGGCCTTTATAAATTAGTTATGTACATAATTTGTCTTCCCCGCAGCTGTCTATTAGTGCAGTCTTAGTGACAACCTATTTACATTCTTTCTAATTGTATGAGCAAGATCTCAGATAAACATCACTTATATGGCAACTGAGTAATTGTTTGACAGCATTTTGCATCTTTGATGAAACATGAAGAAAAATCCACTAACGATGCCACTGTTTGCCAGCATCAGTTATCACTCTGCAAAATCCAAACTTCACTGCTATGAAACTGTGATTATAAAAACTACTATTTTTTAAGTGTGTATCTATTGTTACTATTGTAATTGATAATTCAATTCATGGATTGTAGGGAAAGCAGTACATGATTTTAACGAGCAATGTTAAATGAGCAGATTAACAGGTAGAAGGAAAGGTATTAGGTTTTTATCTAACATCAACATTGTGTGAGAGAGTATCCACTCTGCTGGGAATAATTAGTTTGTTTAAACCTCCTTAGATTTAAAAGTGTCATTTTTTATTAATTGGGTGTTTAGAATTCTGTTCTTACCTTTTCAATCCTGTTTTTCATGGCTTTATACAGCAATAGACATTAAAAATTGATTAAAGGCATGTTCCTCTATTTTTTCCAACGTTTTTACTTCTCAGGTAGTAATGAAAGCATTTATCTGAAGAATTCAAAATATAATAAATATATTTGTACATACCCGAATTCTCAGTTTAAATGGTTATTTGTGCTTCATCAAGCAAACATTTCAAAACTTAAATGGGACTTGTCTCTTTTAACCACCTTCAGGCACTAATTGATGACAAATCTGCACATGACCCCCTGACTACCATGGGAATTCCCATCCCACTGTTAGTTAAATTGCTTCATTTCATATACAGCGCATACAGGAGAGTCAATGAAGCAGCCACACTGGCCAAGTCTGCCTTTGATGTACTGACAAACTGTAAAAAATCAAAGCTATTCAAAAATGCTTAGAAATACCAACAGCCAACTCAACTTTTTGTATTAAATGTGTTGCACATGATCCAGTCAATAATAACACATGCAACAGAAAGAATACTCTCACATGATTAATTTTATTATTTTTTGTGTTAGTTTCCAATAACCTATACATACATATGTATAAACACACACACACACACACATACAAACATGTATTTCATAAAATCATAGAAAAGTTTGGGTTGGAAAGGACCTTGAAGAACATCTAGTTCCAACCCACCTGCCAGGGGCAGGGATGACACCCACTAGGCTAAGTTGCCCAGGGCCCCATCCAAACTGGTCTTGAAATTCATATTTGTCTATATTTATACGTATTTTAACCTATAATAAATATATTATAGATTTCTTCCTCCTGTATGCATTTCAGTTACTCCTTTCCTACTGAGTTTTGCTAATGACTATTTGATGTTTTTAGGGGGGTTTAAAAAAATGACCTTTTTGCTAAATCTCCTTCTCTATAGATTTTATCACAAGCCACATGTTCTTTGAGTTATCAGAGGAGTAAAGCTACCCCTTCAGAGGGGTGTTTGCATCACTATTAACTCGTCGGTGCTGGATTTAACACCGTGTAAACACAGCAATTACTTTTGTCTTTTTTTTTTTTCCCCTGGGTTTTGTAGCCTCTAGGTTAAGGTTAGCTTGTGAGTAGCTTCAAAGAGTAACCATGTAGGACAAAATAATTTTATTTTAATCAGTTCCTTCCTGTGTTTTCAGATTGATTATTGAAACCAGAGTGGCTGTTCATCCGTGTTCTCCTTCAGTTTGAGCACAGAAGAAAAACACCCCACTTCTTTCCACATGCATTTTCAGAGAAGAGTTAAAAACATCAACAATAAGGAGATCTCTTTGTGAAAGTTCATTTGTTTAGGAATATGCTTAGAAGCCTGTTTAGTGAATGAAGCCTTCGGTGTTCCATTAGTTGTCTGTATGAAGATCTGAAGTTTATTTGTGACTTATTAAAGGTTTGATCTATCCCAAAAAGAAAAACAGAAAACTTTCAAGCCTGAAATAAAAATTAGATTTGTATTGTTTAAAAATGTGAAGCTAATGGTTTCCGATAGGGGAAACACCTGTTACTAATAGAGTATTAAAACAATGTTCCAGATCCCATGAAAGTGAATAAAGAGCTCAAAGCACCACTCAGACAGAAAGCCTTCAACAAAATTCAGCAAAAACTATCAATCACACTAGAAAGCCTTGATGAAATGCTTTCATTACTTCTAAACAACAAAAGGTGTCTTACTGGGGAAAAAAAGAAATCCTTAGGGATATTTCAGCTGATTAATTATACAAATAAATTGTCTCTTTTGTAACAAAGTGGTTACAAACAGCATTGCGAATACAAACTTTAATGTGCCTCTCAAACTTCAGAAAGTAGACATTTCAATAGTGGTAGGAAAATTTAAATTTCAAAGCATGTTCTTTTTCATTTTTAGTAAATGCCTGTATGTTTAGGAGGAAGAAAGTAATTGAAGGCAAATCTGAGGGAAAGCTATCATAGAGGGTTTTATTCTTCCACTCCAGCTCCTGTTGATTGGTATCTTATCTTGAAATTCATCCCATTGATCAACAGTGATGATTTACATAGGAAGACAGCACTCAGGATGAGCACTGTGGCATATTTCAGACCATAATTCCCTGAAATCTACAGAAAGCTGTATGTGCACTCAATGACTATTGTAAAGGATGACTCCTCCCAAAGTAAACACAGTGAAATGAAAAAATTCTACACTGAAAGCTGGCATAATAGAAGTGGCCAGGGACTAATGAAAGTGAGTTCCTTACTTTTTGTAAAAGTTTCAGTGGTATTGTATATGTGATTTTTTCCTTAAACTTGGAAGACCAAGGAAAACTAACAGGATAATTTTCATGGTTCATAGCATAGCTAATAAGGTTAAATTTTATTAGTTGATTTCAAATCATGTCCACAACTCCTGGTTGAGCTAGAGGATATTCTTTCATAAAATAGTATTATTTTAAATACTTTGTGTAACAGAGAATTGACTGCTTCCATAGATAAGTTGCTCCAATATCATTATTATTAAATATTTTCACGTGATTTGTTCTCTGAATGTATCTACTGTCAGTAGCAAGATGCTGCAGTGTCACCTTGTACCAGTACCTGCATCAACATTCCTTTGCATATATTTTCTTGCACATATTTAGAATCACTTTTTTAATAAATGAAGTCATTTTTTCTATAAGTTTTTCACTATGAAACAGATTTCTTTGAGAAAAAGCACGTCTTCTAATTTTTCAGCCCTTTAAAATGTATACATACATTAAAACATGAATGCTGGATACTAGAGTGATTATATCATTAACATGAAATGTTTATTTAACATATATTGTTGACATCATCAACATATAACATATAAAACATATAAAAGAGTGTCTTTTCGTCTTATTCAATATTCTCCAACTATTAATCAAAGCATGTTTTTTTAAGGTGCATAGTTAATGAATTTTGATACTCTAGAGTAATTATTTAAGATAAAAGATTACTTCATATGACTGATGTATAACATGATATCTAGCAAATAACATAAAAAATAGAGAAGGAAATTTATGTAGCCTAGAAAAATAAACTTCAGTTATGTATTTAATCTGATGAGTTTTCATATTATTTATCACAAACGAAAGTTCAGAAACATTAGTTGTGTATTTCTCACTGTAATTTTTAATGTACCTCTATATTTGAATTTTGTGGGCTTTGGGACACTTGATTTGTGAATGTTCACAAGATTTCTGTACGTTTATTACCACTAAGCTCCAGTTGGATGATTGCTGCCTTGATTCTGCTTAAAATAGGTACTGTGTGTGCTCTAGTAATTTTTCTGTATCAATGAAGAGCAGTTTCACCTATTTTGCCAGCAGTTATTTCTCTGTTAGAGCAGAGGACCCCTAGTTCAACCATCTCTTCTAACTGGATGGTTTTTATTTCACCTCCACCGTGGAGTGTGATGTGATTTCCCTTGTGGACGTGCCTAACTCCAATGCCTCTGAGGAATCAGCCACATCTGTGCACCACATATATTGTTATAATAATCACAGGAATGCAGAAGTCACGAGGAACTCTTCCATATTCTGACCTGTGTTGAAAAAATAAAGAAACAAAAATATTAGATGCTCTGAAATCTCTTTTAGTGCAAACGGCGTATATAAAATATTTTAGTAAGTGTGAAGATAGCTTTCTCTGTTAATTTTCAACAATCAAAAATACCTGAAAAGATGTTAAAATATATCAAAATCTGTGACATTTCAAACTTGCAGAAGATATTGTTTAGTTGACCTGTGAAAATTATGCTATTACAAACTGGAGAACAGTAAAATTCTTTTTATTTTTTCTGCTTAAGAACCTATTGTACCTGTGCATTTGCTTTCCTTAAGATACAATGAATGAAACAACTGAAAATGTTAAAATACCATTTAAGTTTTAATTGTTGGTGCTCTATAGAATTAAATCCAAAAAAAAAAAAAAATCCTGGATTAATATTCCCTTGACAAATGAATTCAAAGCACCTGTTTTCAAAAAGGGCAGCTCAAAAGATATAGGTGTGTTATATAGTAAGTGTATTATTATACAGTGCACTCTACCATTTGTTTTATGCATCTTCTTTGATATTTTATAATCCTTTTATACTACAATATTGTAATTACAACCTGTGAATTATAGATGTAATTATGTTGCAATTACTATAATGAGGACAGCAATGGCAGTGCAGAAGCAGTTTAAGACAACTTGAAAAATGCAGCTGAAAAACAAAAGAAACAGCAAACGAACATCATTTTATGCCAACAGTGAAACAATAGTAATATACTGTCTTTTCAAGGTAAAAAAAGGATTTTTTCAACATTTAACAGGCTATAGAAATAAGCAAATCTGAAAAACAAGATGGTGACTAGAGATGGTCCTGAAAACTCATAGGTACTTTTTAAAATATCAGAGTGTTACGTGAGGCTCAAGATGGATTCAAGCAATCAATACATTTTAAGGTTTTTCCACCAATTCTTTTGTGTGTTTCCAATTGTTTTGTTTTGTTTTTTTTTTGATCACCTAAGAGTTTATTTTGTGTTCTGACCTGTTGATAATGTTTGCTGCTGTCATGTCCAAAGTAACTGTGAATTCTTTTATCTTATAATACAATTGATGACAAACAGCTAATTTTTGGGGAGCTGCACTCTTGGCGGCTGTGTCCTGGTTGCCAAGGCAAAGTTTATTGAGACCTATTCATCCAAATTCCATGCATGAAGGCTGCAGACAAACTGTGGTAAGTAAATTATTAGTTTAATGTACGTTGTGTGTCTTTCTGTGTGAATTCTCATGTTGTGTCACACTGGTGGAGATGCCTTCACTTTTGAAGTGGTTTTCGTACAACAGTTTAGCAGTCAAAATTACTGTCCAAATCTCCAGTACAGTAACTCTCTCACAGAGAACAAACACACAGCTGCCAGCCCTGAAATCTTTACTGTACTTGTTTCAGCTGATTTAATCCTCCCAGCTCTAAGGAAGATTTCTCATACCATATGCCTTTATTTGTTGACTAGGGATTTAAACCCCTCAGCTAATCTGAGTCTGTTGCGAGGTTGAAACTAGGCTGGGAGGGGCTCTCTCCTGGAATGAGACATGATTGCACTGGATATATGAACTTTCGTGGTTCCCTGATCCAACCGCAGCAGTGTCACTGTCAAGCTGTGAGGCTCATCTCTGGGGTGATGTGGCTGGGAGTTGTGATTCCCATACCTTGACATACTGCAACAGCTGGACTTTCCTGGGAGTGGAGAATCTGTCCTCAGGTTTTTCCCCCAAAGTGCAGTTCAAGAACCTAATTGCACTTAATGAGAAATACTGGGGATACTTCATTTAATTAGGGCTTCTCTGTCTGCTTACTTCAGAGTCTGAAGCACAGTTTTGTCATGACATTGTCCACACCGAGGTGTTTCCTACTTTCATTTCTCACAAATAACCCACAGATTTTGATGTATTAATCTTCATGTGTTCAGCAGTAATCAGTCTGTTGATTTATAATATCGAGACAGACTATTGGCTTGCTTTATTATTTTTTTTCCTTTCCCCTGCTATGACAGCCTGGAATGCCATCTGCTGCTGGGATTCTTATCCCTTAAACTAAGTGTGTAATTCAAGTATACAATACAGTATTGTACTTCTGTTTTTTTAAACTGCACAGCTGTTGGGTACAAAAGATAAACTCCAACAGTGTTGTTTTAAGTCTGTTATCTATTAAATATCAATGAAGCCACGCATTGTTTAGCACCATTATCAAAGATGAGGGTTTTTTTCTAAATTATCAAATAAACAATTTGCAGCATCCAAACCAAGGTGGGGAACTTCATTAGGCTGTTGGGTGTATCTAATGTTCTCATTTATCAAACCTCACAGAACAAAGATGCTCATTCACTTGAAATGGTACAGTCCTGTACTTAAAATAGAAGTGCTAAGGGAAAATGTAAAATGATTCAGACTAAAGAGGGAAGTACTGCAATATAAAGTCTTGAACACATTAAATAAGCAATGAGTAAAGAATATATTCCATCTTAAGTTGTTGTAATTAACTCTTGAGAGAGATTCTTAGCTGGCTGGAGGATTTGAGCAAATCACATACTCATTTTTTGTACTTAAAGAAAACATTTTAAATGAGAATTACTTTTAAACCCACAGATGTTTTGGTATAGGCTAAAAAAATATCAAGGGATCAAATCAAACAACAACAAAATGCTCTTTCTTTTTGCTTGACACCTGCTAGTCACTTTTAACCTGGAAAGGATTTGAAGATTTTCAGTACAATAAGAAGCTAGCGGAATCATGTCACCATACACTGTGTCATATGTAACATGTGGGCATATCTCATGCCTTGTCAGCATATCTGGAGTTAGGCTACAGAAAGAATATCTGAATAATTCTGTAAGAGAGTGTTAATCATAGAGAGCTGCATATTTATCTTCCTGACAAACAAATCTGGCTTGCTAGAAGAAGCCGTACCTACGATAGGGAGAAGAATGGGAGGTATCTAAGAGCGGCAGCTCTGTTAATCAGATTATTTTACAAATTCTTTCATCAGAAAATAAAGCTGGGAGCTGCTCCTTTGCAACACTCCAAAACTTGTAGGGCTACTTTAATACTGGATGTAAATTAAGGCATTAATGCAAAATAATTAAGTATCTTTGCTCTGGAGACAAGATTAGAAGCAGAAGTATGTCTTGTGCCACATGCTCTAATCAATGCAATAAAGAAATTTGCTTTGTCTCTGGGGCAAAATACCTGATTTTTTTTTAAAACTAAAACTTGGAAACTGGAGACACTCTCTTCACCCTGTCTTTCCCTTGCATCAGGGGAGCAGCAGGATTCTCCTGAGATACAGATTTGAGCTCTTTCAGGCTGAAGAAACCATTGAATCTATCTTTGGCATGCTGGCACCTGAGCTACCATTTTAAAACTAGGGCATTTCTACAGCTTCCTCCTTCAGATATATTTTTGTATGTAAATAACCCATGACTGCTTGTTCTGATGTAATTCACTCCTGACTGTTAAGTAACTTTGAGATGGCAGGAACATTTCTCCTTTTAGAAAATAACCACAAGTATTTTCCTTCTTTAACTACATGGAGATAATTCTCAACACAGATGGAAGCAAACATTTGCTGCTTAGGAAAGAATTTTTAAATGAAAGCATATAGGCATCAATAGACACCAACTTAAATGGGTTTTGCAGGGTTTTGAGAATTGGACTCCTGGAGTTAGTTTCCCCAATTCTACCTAAGCTGCTTGTTAGGGACCTTAATTCGTATGAGAATTTGAGAGCTTATGGTCCAGTTCTTCAAAAGCATTTAGTCACCTGTTTCAATGAAAGTTAGGTACTGAAGAACCTTTAATGATATGAGCCTAAATGTCTCTCTTTAGTAAAATACAGAAAGCCATCTGTACAGCAGGAAATCGAGTTCTCTTGGGGCTGCTGCTGTAACCACACAATCTTCCCTCTCACTGTCCCTGTGCAGCTCTGAGATGAACTCCCTCTGATACCTCTGAGATCAGCCAGCTTTAGATTTATAAGAAGTTATTACTGTTTGTATTACAAAAAAAAAAAAAAGTCCCAAACAAAATATGGCACTTTTGGATGCTATTCATTTTTTCTTGAATTGGAAAAACACACGATAAAAACTGATTTGCGCCTTTGAGTTTGTCACAATTTTCAAGTGCTCTAATGGGGTTAGGCCCTTATCTTTGACTGAATTTCAATGAGATTTTAACGTCTAGCAGAAACCTTTAAGTTTATTCAAAATCTCCATTTCAAAATCTTAAAATGTAGCATCTGAGAGTAAAACCTGGTACAGGTTTGGGGGATGGTACTGGACAAGACTAAAGTGGAGGTATTTTTTTGTACTGTAGCTGAGACAAATCTATTAGAAATATTTAGAAAATCACGATTATGAATTTCGTTTTACAATACTTTTGAACACTTGAATATGCTGCTGTGATTTACCTCTTTTTTTCAGTGCTGTGGTGTCCTAGTCCCATGCCATGAGAGGTAGTGGGAACCTTGATGCTGATTTAGATGACAGAAGACTGAAAAATTCCCTTGGGAAGATGAACAGATCAGTCTTAGGAGAGAGTCAGGAACAGTGGCACTAACTCTTTGATGCTGTGTCTATTTCAATTTTAGCATAACCAAATGAGAACAGCATTGCTTCAGAGGTAGGAAACCATAAGAGGAATGGTTTTGCATATGCTCAGGGTTTCAGAGTAAAGGTTACTTTGGGAAAACTAATTTTCCTGTTCTTTTTTGTTTTGTTTCTTTGTTTTTTGATTGGTTGGTTGGTTAAATAACCTCTGCCTGCTCCTGGCAAGCAGCTGCACAGTAAAGCCAGCCTCCAGAGCCATTTATAAAGTACGGGGTCCAATTCCTGACCCCAAGCCCTGCTCGCTGTTAGCTTCCAGGAGTGAATTTTGTGTTGATGACAAGTGAACATTATTAACGGAAATTCCATTTGCCCTCAGTTTTCACCTTGGGGTCTCTGGCTGTCTTTGCAGTTTCCTACACTCTGCACTGTCCCTCAAGGTCGTTATTTCTGCTGTTTGGGTGTTGGGATCATAAGCAGAGTGCAGCTCTGCACTGGGAATGGGAAACCAGCACTGCTGAGCTGTGCCTGGGTATCACACTGGTACCACAGCGGGGAATGCAAGTGGGTTTGGCCACTCGGATGTACTGTCTGGTTTCATGTTTCCATGTGTGCTCCTGTGTTTCAGAGATGCTAATGGAATGCAGTGTGTGAGCATATTTTGGGCTCTGGAGAATGGTTTTGGGAGGGTTATGATTCATTGCTGAAGGGAGGCTGCTTCAGGCAGGGAGGTGGATGCAGATAATCCAGGGGTTTCTGACTTTAACAGCAGGTCAGGAATTAGGTGACTTAGTAGAGAACATCATTAGGGAGCACCCAGGGCGTCTGGGTATAATAAACAGCAAAGCCTTAAGTCCAGAGGACCCCACTAACACTCAATGTGTCTTTAAAAGTATTAAAGCCTAACAACACCACAGACTACTTTGTATTTTAGCTGTAAGATGCTCAGGAGTATTAGGTGTGAAGCCAGCACGAGAACCTGCCATGTGTTAAAGTTTGTCTGACTCTAACATTCAGCTACTTCTTCCTAGCCTGTTTGCCCTTGGATCCATCTCCCAAATTACAGGAGCAGATTTTAAAACAAATAAAATAATCATGGCTGTGAAGTCTTGACAGGCTCTTGCAGTTCAGTTTCTTTCTCAAAGGAAGCAAAAATCTAACAATATGTAGTCTGCATACGACAAAATAATAGATAACTATTGACTGAAACATCTTAATTCTTTACCATCTTTTACTGGAAAATTTACCTAGTGCTTTAAAACTTGAAAATATGAATTTTAAAAGTAAATTAAAATGGAAAACATTTGGTTCCCAGAATGATGAAATGAGATATTTTGACATTTATAGAAATTGCTTACACTTATAAAATGAAGTTCCTGTAAAGCTTACTTGATTTGTGTAACGTTAACTTTCCAGAGACAGGAGTATTCTGTCAGCATGTTCCATTGAAATGCAGACATTCATATTAAAAGTAGTAAATAACATATTTACAAACACAAGCATCTGAAACAAAGCACAAATAATATAATAACAAAAAATGACACCTAATGGTAGCTGTTTAGACATTATACAAACTTACAGTCGGGTGTTGTTTACTGCTTTGTGAATTTTTGCCATTAGGTAAAAAAACACTTTCATGAGCATCACAATAAACTTTTGTAAGGAAGCTAAACTTTTTAATAACTTCTTGTAACTGCCACAAGGAGCTAATTCGTCACAATCTAAACTATACTGTTCATCTTCACAGTCATTAAAGTTTGGCTAGTCACAGGGTAGTCATTTAAATATAATGAGTCCTATCCAGGAAAGAAGCCGAGAAGAAAATTATTTCATATTTTGGACTGAAGAGTATAATAAAAACAGCAATAATCACCTTTTCTTGCTAAATGAAGTTTCTAGATTTGAAAAGTGACTATTCTAGATTTTACAACTTGGCAGTACAAATCCTGAGGGTAGTTTGGGTAGTCTTTGGTGTCAGGTATAAAATGGATGGCTGGACATCCCTTGTTTAGGGCTGCTCCATGACTGCTCACCTCAGTTTCTCAGTTCTGCTGCTGACGTGTGCCGTGCTGGGGAGCAATGTCAGCGGCTTTGGCATAGTGACAGGTGACATCAGTGGGTGTGTGGTGCTGGCAGGTCGCCTCAGTGGGTGTCTGGGGTGAGCATGACTGAAGCACAAGCCGGGGAAGCTGCAAGCAGCACATGTCAGGTGCCTGTGTGCCCCTCGGGCAAAGGGGTCGGTCAGCACAGAGCACCCCCTGAGCCCCCAGAGCCAGGCTGTAGGAATCCTCCACCCTCTCCAAGTAATGTTTTCTCACAAGGACCCTAGAAAACTGGGCACTCTCTCCTGTGCTGTAGAAAATATGGAAATTCAGAACTTGACTGCATTTGCAAGACTCTTGCTATCTCACTGGCAGTAACTCGTGCCTTCTGTGTAATGCTGTTTGCAGCAATGTCTGTTCCTTTGTGGCACCTCACTTGATAATAATTTGAAGAAATAGTCAAAATAATTTGAAATGATGGTGCAAGGCAGCTTTCCAGAGCAGAGAGGGTTATAAGCAATCAAAAACATTTTTAGTGAGAAGTTACCGCATCGCTGAGCTTGATTTGTTTAATTCAAAACAGCTTTATGTACTTTCCTTCATCCACAACACAGTTCCTGGGGAGCTTTCCTGGAGCTTCAGAAGGAATATTCTGAGTACTTCTGCTCCTGTATCTCACAGGAGGTTTCTGCAGAAAACTGGAAAAATAAATCGTTTGAGAGACAGAAAAGCAACTATTTCTCTTGCATTGCCTTCGGATGGCTGTGGTCCATAAACAATGTTAATACGCCAAAAAGAGGGAAGACAAGGTAGGAGTATTTATACATGACTCTATCTTATATTCCAAATCTATGTCTGTAAGAGATAAAGGACCACAGTGCTTTGGGCTTTTTGCATGTACCCATGTTCAGTGATATCCCAGCTGAGGGGAGAGCAGGTCAGGGAGGGAGGGAGGGAGGGAAGGAGGGAGGTGGTTTGGCTGAATGCGTTTCATCTCCACTGCCGTGTGCCTTGTGCCTTCAGTGATCAGAATAGCATTGGGACCAAGATGTGGATGACTAAATTCCTGGGGAGTACTGGAGATGCCAAGGTAACTAACGTCACTTTTGTCTGCCCCCTCCTTCCTATTCTTTGTGCTGGGAAGAGCCACGAGGCACTTAGAAATAGGACTACCTAGTGCATACTGATTCAGAGCTGCGTTTCTGACGAAAGCCCCTGAAAGTGACAAAAAAATCATAGGAATTTTTTTTTTTTTGGTCTAAATAGTGGCTGCTAGTGTACTGGTAACCATCTGAAAGGGATTAAGGGAGCTGCATTGTAGGTACCACCCCCTAAAATAGACCAGTTCAGCACTTTTTATCATTATTATTATTATTTCTAAAATAATAACAATAAAAAAAAAAGCTTTTCTAATTTATTCCTGGTTACAGCAACATCAATTCAAAGGCTGCCGGGATTATCCATCTTTCAATTTAACTGTGTCAGAATTCAAGGCCTACATTTGGTATAACCGGGATGTTCTATTTAATTAAAAGCATTGCTGTCCTGATCCTTAGCACTGTGAATTAGTCCTCGTCCCCTGGATAAAATGAAGCATGCTAATTGTAAGCTGATTTACTGGTTGTTTTCAGGCAACTGGATGGCACCGCTATTTACACTAAATGCGGTCAAGTATCCTCTTAATACAGACATGGATTACACACATTAAGCACAAGACAACATAATCTGAAAGCACGCTAAAATGTAACAGAAATCCTGACAAAATCTAAACCAGCTGTTATGCAGCTACAAATTACTTCTGTGACCTCTCCTAAGAGTTTTAGTGAAATAAATGGAATGATAAAGAACAAGGAGGAAAAACCCCCAACCATACAAACCCTTAGAATAATGACAGCGAGTGGAAAATTAACAACTTTTAAGCTGTGACAGAAAGGATTTTCTGTATGAGTATTTTTTGCAAAAAAAAAAAAGTATTTTTGCAAAGCTTAATATGAGCATAAATTCACCTTGAAAGTTTTGTCTGCTTGGCTCCAAAACTCTGTCATGAAACCAAATCATGCAAATTTCATACACAGGGTGCAAATGTTTTCATAGAAGAAAACCCTTTTTTTTTTTTTTTTTTTTTTTTTTTTTTTTTTTTTTTTTTTTTTTTTTTAATTTTCTCTTATTGCCTCTGGAACACTGATGAGTGCAATCCTTCATACTCCTTCTGGTTTTCCATTTCTGCTGCTTGTAAGAAAATCTGACGTCAATTGTCTAAACAAATTTAATTACCTCTGGCAGGTAGAGGAACTTTAGGATTCAGGAAAGCTGGCTTTAGTTCTAATATGTTTTCACTTCAGTTTTATTCATATTCTGATAAAATTGGCAGGTATCTTATATTGAACAGTTTGAAGAGCTAAAAAATATACATAGAAAAGAAATTTGCTAAAGATGGCATAGTAGTCATATTTAAAATTATGAATATTTATTATATGATTTTGGTCTCATTCTAATTGAAATATTGCTAATGGAAGACAGGTTGTTTGGGGGTTTTTTACATAAAACATGCTATTTTTGTTATTTGGTATTTGTTTATGCATCTCCTGTAGATGTGGTAGTGTCAGTCACTTCAAAATACCTCTATGTGATGATCTGTGGGAGGGTTGTGCAATAAAAACCTTCTGTGACCAGACCCTCAGCAAGGAAAGAAAGGTTGTATTCTACATTTAGCAGTGTTTTAATAAACTTAGTAATAACTCTGTCTAGGTACAAAGATTTACAACTTCAAAGGTCAAGGTGTTGGGTGCATTATGCATAATGAAGTTATTGTCAGCAAGGAGGAGCCAGAAAACTGGATCACCAGGGTCTTTGTTCTGCAGTCAAGTATGACATGGGGCTTAAAGTTTTAAAAAATTAAAATTTGTCTACCTATAATGTAAGAATATGCATTCATGTTTTTACTAAAGAGGTTAGAAAGGAAAGAAAAATGAACTCATGGATAAGTTAGCTCTAAGTTATGTTTTTACTTAAGTAAAAGAAAAAAAAAAAAGGGCAATGAAAGTAACCTTCTACTATTCATTTCCAATATTCCTATCAGTATTACTGATTACATTTATGAAAATTTTGCTTGTTTTTGTCTGGCTTTTGTAAATGGGTTGTCTGGTTTTTTCCTTATGGAAATAGTATAAAAGTATTTTCCCCTTTAAGAAAGTGAAAAATGGGTTTTGACGTAACAGGACCTTATTATTGAGAACAAGTTTATTTGAAGGGATGGGTGTACTTCAGATAAAGGAGAAAACATGAAAATAAATAGACCTAAAACTTGTAGGTTTCAAAGACATTGCAGTGAGCTGCTGCCCTGTATCCCTCAGTCAGCATTTCCAGTCACTCTGTTTGACAGAGGCTGAGAGCAACTGTGACTTTTTTATTGATATGACATGAAAAAACCATCTTAAATCATATTTGTGTTAGACAACTTGATTTGTGCCATGAAGATGTTATGGTAATTAGTTGACTTTATTGTATTTCCATTCTTAATTATTTTGTTTTTCCATTTAACTCTGAAAAGTGCTGAGTACAGGATATATGCAATATTATACTTGGTTTGCTGAGAGCTGTCACAGTCCTTCAATTCATTTAGTTCTAGTAAAAGAATGGATTCTGGCCAGCAGAAAAAAACCAAGAAATGTGTTTGGCTGTTTTGCTCCTGGAAATGTTGTTCTTTAACTTTATCAAGCCCTGAAATCACAGAATCATTAATGTTGGAAAAGACCTCTAAGATCATCAAGTTCAGTCATAAAAGTCCTACATAATTTCTCAGAAGAGTTGTTCAGGTGGTGATTACTACCTTTATTAAAAAAGTAACTTGTTAAGGCTTTGGGAATCACAAATAAAATAAAATAAAATAAAATAAAATAAAATAAAATACATATAAAATGAATAACAAAGTGTCACATTAAGAAGACTTGTAAATGTGTTGAGTTTAAAAATGTCACCTGGATTTCAGATTTTTTTGCATTACCTCAGTGGCATCAATGCCTCTATCCTTTTTTGTTTTTTTCTTTAAACAGAGCTTTCTGCTCTTCTCCCTCTTTGGATGGGCAGCACTTGTTCCATTATTACACCATTGATGTATTTGCCTATGCTTTAAATGTTTTAAACATTTTTTAAAAAATAACAAATCAATCCAAAGAGACAAAACTTATGGCATGGACTGCAGGAAGTAGAGCATTCCACAGTTCTAATCTTCTCATGGAAAAAGTTTATTTATTTATTTATTCTTTCCTTACATTTGTTTAGGAATTGTGGCAATTATTTTACTTAGCCCATTAAATACAAAAAGAATGTCTCTTCAATATAGAGTGTTCTTTTCAATGAGTCAGCCATTAGGTCTCCTATGGATAAAATACTTTAACCTCTTTACACAAAACTGAACTTTATTAAGGAAGACTGTTCATTACATTGCCATGCAGCACAATATTTATGCAAAACTTACGTGATATTTGATGTTCTAGATTAAAAAAAGTCCCTTTCCTTCCTATCATATTGTTTTCAAAAGTATTTGTGGACAAAATGCCAGGATATTGTGAGGTCCATCAAATGAAATGGAGTTGATGGAATGCTTACCGTTTTTGACGTGTTCATGTGCTCTTACCTACACATAGCTCTGGTATAGTTTCAGGACAGTGGGACAGTGACATGTCACCAGCATGACGAGGAGTTAGTGGTGCCTCAAACCATGATAATGGGTTCTCAGTAGTGAGTGCATAATGTAACACCTAGTCAAGGATAAATTAGCACAGTTTTATTTAAGAGTAAATGAGAAAAAAAAATCCTGCCTAAAGCATTCTGTGCAATAATTGGTAACTGTATGGAGATATACAACATGGTTGAGCTCCTGTGGAGATTATGAGTATGTACCCTTTTTGTATGGGCCAGCTGTAGAATTAGATACCTCAGAAGGATGTGCTCTGTAAGAATTGCCAGTGTTCCCTATCAAGCGCTCTGGAGGTCTAGGTGTTTTCCCATCCCTTGCTTTCCGAGATGCAGAAGATGAAATCTTATTATCCTGCACTGAAAGCCTCAGGGAGAGATTCCATTTTGAAAGAACCAACTCCTTCTAGTAACTCAATTTCCAACAAGATCCGTACAAAAGATAAATTGTCAGATAATCAGAGATGCTCCTTCTGTGGAATTCCACAGGAATAGTGGGCAAATAACCCACCGGAAGATAAAACACCTATTACCAGCACAAAGTGTAAGTCCCTCTAAGCAAGGTTTTGCCTGTGTGAATGACCGATACCATCTGGAAGCAGAAGATTGACAGGCTGGAAGGCAGTTAAAGATAATAACAGGGCACCTGAGAATCACTGAGGGAATTTATCACTGTCACAGTGTGTGCTAAGTAGCACACGGCAAGTGTTTGCTGCTTTTTTCCCTCATACATTTTAAGTCTTTGTACTGGTTTCACATGCAGCTGAAACAAGGGAGCACAATGGGTATTTTCCTCATACTACAACCCTACTGATTTCAAATATATCTCATCAGTGCAGTTTCCTTTTACGTAGCTCGACAAATGCTGTTCACAAAAATTGCTATAATTACTATTGTCTAAGCCACATAAAAGAGAGATTATCATTTAAAATTTACAGGCTCTTTGCAGTCAAACTTAATTCTGATGCATTCTTGCTCACTTCCAATACAGGCAGCATATTTTATTTCTAGTTTCTATTCATTTTCTCTAAAGTAACTGCATTATTTGTATTTCCTACATGCTAACATTTGCATTAAATTTTACATACAGGAGGCAACAGACTGAAGAAGCATGGTCACCTTCTCTTTATGTGAAAATATACAAAATATGAAGCTCTGCAGGTGAAATCCACCCGTATGCAAAAGAAAAACCTGATTCATGATCTATGTGTTCATTTAATCCCACCTCAGCTCTCAAAATAGAGTGTGGTGGGAGTTGTGATACATGAAGTGGCAGATTGAAGATATGGCTGTGAACAAATTGTGAACTCCATGCTGCCTGGTGAATCCTGTTTTGTTTTAGGTTGTTTCTGCTATATCCTCGTCTCAAGATTAAGTATTGCCTTAATATCAGATCATAATATAATTTGTTGATTAAATTGTATTCTATGTAGTAAAAGGACTTGATATTTAGTGAAAAATATGTCTGAGAATGCAAGCACTGAAGAGTCATAAATGTTAAGGCATGCCCTCATGGGCTACTTCTTTTGTATTATCAGGTTCATTTATGCGAAGAGTTTCTTGTGTTCTGAAACATAGCTAGAGAAAAAACTCAAGAAATACGTATTTCAGCCAAAATGTGACAACTAGCTGTCTTAAGGGAAACCAAATTTTCAAGGAAGGATATTCTTCCATTTAAAAAAAATTATTATTATTTTCTCACCAAAGACAGTGACTGTTTACCCTGATCACTGTAAACCTCAGAGCTGGGGCAACAAAAGACTCTTGAGAAAAGATTGTGCTTTTCAAATAGTTCCCCGATTCCTCTTCTGAAGACTTGTGCCTCTAGTGCACTTTAACTAAGAAGGGTTTTTTGGGCTGGTGACTCTTTGCTTAGAAAGTTTGGGGCTGTCATGAGCATTCCTGGTATCCATGAGGCTTGCATGAGTGCTTGAACCCTGCAAGGGATTTACATCTCCTGCTCTTCAAGATCATCTTCAGTGTATTTTCTTTGATTCCTCTGCCCTAATCTGCCCCATCCTGTGTCTCTTCCCCCTATTTGTCATAGACCTTTTCCCTGGAGGCCTTTTTCTTTCCCTTCTCAGACTTTGGGTGATTTCAGATAACTGAAAATGATGTCATTGCCAGTGGACAAGAGTGTGTGGTGTACCTCAAGGCAGAACTTGGGAGGAAAAACTGCTCCCTGTGAAAGCAATGAAGTTCTCTCAGTAGTGACAGACACCCTTGCCTGTTTGTGTGGAGAGACTTGTGTGTGTGCTCACTGTAGACAGATATTTAATATAATTTAGCTGTTGTACTTCAGTTTGTTATAGCTGAACAGAGACTTTAAAACAGAAATGTTATGATTTGCCCATATTTGAAACAGCAGAAGGCATTCCTCACTCTGAAAACCCCTCAGCTTGGATGTGTCATCCAAATTGCCTTTACTACCTTAAATCTGTGACACGTCTAATTGAAATTAACCTGCTTATTGCTATCTATGGTGATTTCAGTCTCATGTTCAGAATAAGCTGCCTGCCTTGCTTTAATTTAGCCTGTTTCTCCTCACCCCTCACCTTGAAAAACCCTGAATTGCTGAAAAGTTTCAGTCTGAAGGTTTGTCCAACTAGTTAAAATAAATGCAAGGGGATCTAAAAGACAGCCAGGAGAAGTAGTGCCTGTGTGCTTGATTTTCACAGTATGGTAGCATTGGCTGTATTTTGTGATTCATTTCCTTGCCCTAAATAAGTTAATTCCTACCATAGTCTCTTGAAGTCCCTTACCAAGCAAGATCCCATACTGTTAAAGTCTTTTGGTCAGTTCTATGTTATATACACAGAGCCTGTTAGTTCTTATTATTTGAAGATTTATGGGATAATTAGATCAGTTTTCTTCTTGACCTTGCCTGCCTTGTGCAGCTGCTTTTCAAGTTTGGAAGCAAAAGCCTTAACTAGACAAGAGAAAACTGGATATTACTACTTTCCTGTGAGCTCCATATGGTTTTCAATTAAGGGGAATATATAGGTAATGGCTGCCAATTGTATCAATTTGTGCAGAATTCCTGAGAAATGGCAGTAGGACACAGGGCATCCCCTACAATGAAGTGTAAGAGACAGAATGGGTGAGACGAAAATGAAGGGAGAGAGAATGTCCGGAAAACACTTAAAGCACCACCCTGACCACAAAGGAATAGAGCTCAGAAACCCAAACGGCTTTGAGCGGAGAGCACAGGCACTGGAACAGAACTGTATTAGAAACAAGAGCTTTCCTAAAATCTTCCTTTGACTAAAAATCAAGTTATCCTCATCCACAGCTTTGATTATTTTAATTTATTTGTTCCAAGGAAGAGAAAGAAGCATTCTAACCTATATTTGAAACCATCTTTTGTCTCTGTATTCTGATTTCTTAGCCATCAAGTATATTTTCTTAGAGAAATTTATTTTTAAAATCTTTATGTTTACATTTAAATATTATGAAATGAAGAACAATTCAACTTTATGTCCCCTGGCCTAGTAAGCAAAATCATTACATCTGATCAGAGGGAATCCAACAGCCTTCTCTTGAAATGTTAGGATGACATTCATTTTCTTCATCACCCCCATCAATAGGATGCAGAGAAAAGTGGCACAACATTTATAACCAGTAAGTGCCTGCAATCCATAAGCAGTTTCCAAAGCATCAGTGACACATCAGGCGGCATATTCATCCCCGTAGGAGGTCTGCATCTCCAGCTGCCTCATTTTAGATTTAAGCCAGGTCCCTGAAATTCTGGGAAGGTTGTTTGTTGTTTGTGCCACCATCAGGGTGAGCTGTTGATGTGCACAATGACAGAACAAAGCTGGCGGCCTGTCTCAGACTCAGCTCTTGGTGTTGTCTGGGGAATGAGAGATCTTTGGAGAACACAGGACTAAAACAGGGAATCCCTTGCTACTAGGTGCCATGGAGGGCAGCAAGGCAAGTGGTTTCCTTGAGATAAGTTTATGGAGGAAAAGCCCACAAATGGCTGTATGAAACAGTTGCTTGGACACAATCCTCACCTTAAGAACTCCTAGAGAAGAACACAGAAGTGGAAAAGCGACACAAACTAATGGTACCTTAGGCTAGAAGTTAAGGGAGGAGCAGCAGGACATGGTCCACGACACCTGTGTCAACACTGGCCAGTGTCACTTGGTGCTGGAGCAAGGTGTCCCCCCTACATGGAGGCTTCTGGCCCTGTGGATCTACTCAGAAAGTGGAAGTGAGCTTCTTGTTCCTTTCTGTCTCCATATTGATCCTGTACCTGTTGCATGTAAAGAGGAAAGTTCTTTAGTGTAGCATGGTTTAAAATATTCTTCTCACTTAATTGTTTAAATTACAGTTTTTACCCATTTCTGTGCTTTGTTTTCTGCTCTACATGGCTTGAAGAATGTAAATGAACTAAAGGTGGCTGTCAAGGTTATCAGCATCTTCCTCAGGCAAAACAAGATCCTGGTGTTTTAAAATCCTTTCTTTGCTCCCAAACATTATTTGTCCCAAGGAGAAATGTGCTAGATTTATCTGTTACAGTTATCTTCTGTTTTACTTCTCTCAGTTTTAGTGATGATTGTCACACATAAAAAAACCATGTCTATTTATATTTTTATATAAAAGTCATCCTGTTATTATTCGTGTGCACAGTAAATACTTTGTTAAGGATAGTTTGAGTTTACTAGGAAACAGTTTAGGAAGTAGGTGCTACTACTGTTCAACGGAAAAACATGTATGTGAATAATAAATATGCTGTATGAAGAGACTTACAAAGACTTGAAGCCCATAAATTAATGAAAAATGTGAGTAAAACTCACTGCAAACATTATTAGAAGAAGTTATCCAGCCAGCTATATAAGCTACCAAGTAAAAAATGAAATTATAAAGGTAGGATGATTAGGTAATTTATCACTTTAGCTATCATTTAAATATGAAACTTGTATAACTCCTAAGTTTCATGGGTCAAGGGTTTCCTCCTGCATGTATCTGGAAAGGCTGCCTCCATTTCTTGGAAAGATTTCCATTTCTTTCACTAATCAATAATCACTCAATAATGTGAATGCAGAGGATGAAATCTATTGGTAGCCAGATGCTCTCATGTTTTAGAGTATTGCATCCACTGCAACTTGTAGTCTAACAAGCCATGTACTACTTGAGTTCAAGAAATGTACATAATTCACTGCATCAGGCTGTGGTTTGAAGTGCATACCAAGGGTATAACCTACAACTATTATCCCCTAGAAATGCAATGTAATGACTTTTTATGTTAGGCTTACTAATTTTGAATGACTTGGTGATGATTTAAAAAATACACAGCTACCTGAAACTCACACAAGAATAATCTGTATGAGACTTCTTGTCATGATAAATTTTCTCTCTATTGATAAATCATTTGTCCCCTGCTACAAGTAATTTCAATCCACAATCTGCTTTTGTTTATTAGTCAGAAGTTAAATAAACTTGTAGTACCAAAATGTATAGCTCCCTAGATGTCATATAAATCCTGGTTTTTCTTCTTGGTTACAAAGGGGTAAGTTAAGAGTAATTACAGTGACGACAGCTGTAACACATTTAAAACTGACGTAATTGTGAGAAGAATTAAGTCTGTAATGTATTTCCGAGACACCAAGTGCTGGAGAGCCATGGATGCAGGCAGAATAATCACTCATTCATGGCATGTTGTGATTATTGATTAAAACAAATTATGAGGAGTCAAAACTGCTTGACTCTGTGCTTAGCTCTTGCACCAAGTCATTTCTGTGAACTTGGGCAAGATGCTTGTCTGTTTCTGTTTATCCAGCCGTAATATCTTCCACCCACTGCAGGGGAGCCTCTGGGAGGATTGGATGTAATATTGAGAGGGGTCTGACAGGTGAGGCCGTCGTCCCATGACATGAGAGGAGCCACATAACCACAGCCCTCTGCCACAAGGTGTCAGGGGTATGTCTGTCCCTCAGACAGAAACCTCTAAATCCTTAACGGATTTTCAACATACTGTTCTTGTGTTCCATGGGGAAAAATACCATCAAATAAATATATAACACCACAGAACAACACAACACACTGACTCAACCCAGGGTGATATATAACATGTGACACGTCTTCAGAGGGCCCAAGGAAATGGCACAGTCTGTTTGGCTAGTTTTCATTTTATCTAATGAATTCCATTTGTAGCTTCCCCAAGTGTTGGCTTCCCCAAGATTCATTAGCTGGAGTAGGACTGCTTTTTTAGGCAAGTATTTACAGGCCTGCAGCTGCAGTGTGGCTGGCCCTGTTTGCATTGTTGAAAAACAGTGTCATGAAGCCAAGCAAGCCTACGTAAATTATTAAGCTAATGCATTCTTGTAGATAAAAAATAAATTGAATTGTTCCTTCCACTGAATAAAAAATCCTTCATACAGAAAATACTATGAAGAAATGCCTGCTGCTAAGAAAACATAAAACTTAGCCATAAGAAGGTGGTAAATGCAATCTTAATCACTCTGCTTAATGCAGTTCAGATTAAAAAAGAGACTTTACAGAGGAGACCAAGAGAGATACTGCTCTTTTTGGCCTTGCTGCTAGTGAAATCATAGAAACATAGAATTAATAAGGTTAGAAAAGACCTTTAAGATCATTAACTCCAACAACCAACCTAGCACCTCCACTATGTTCACCATTAAACTATGTCCTTAAGTGTCATATCCACAAGTTTTTTGAACACTTCCAGGGATGGTGAGTCCAAACTTCCCTGGGCAGCCTGTTCCATTGCTTCAAAGATATTTCTGTAAAAAAAAATTCCTAAGTGTTACTTGATGTCATTTTCTCTTGACCTGTCACTTCTTAACCGGAAGAACTCATCACAGGCAAAGGCTGGACATATGAGTGCTGATGGCAGATGCAACCACTTTGCTTCTAAATGGAGTGGTGGAGTCACTATCCCTGGAACTGTTAAAAAAATGAGTATTCATGGCACTTTGCGAGATGGGTTAGCGGGCATGGTGGTACTTGGTTCAAGGTTGGACTTGACGTTCTTTTCCAACATCACTAATGATCTCATGATTCTAAAATGAGGCCATGAAATCATGAATCCTGAAATGCAGGAGACTACAAGCACAGTAAATATCCCCTTTCCAGCAGAGGTCTTCACCCCAGAGCTCTGATGAGTCATTACAGGGTTTGGTATGATTTTCTGTAAGAAACACATCCTGCTGACGACGGTTTGCAGATACAAGGACAGTTAGCACTCTTCAAAAGAAGCGGAATAAAAGGAAAATGAGTACACTCCTGAGCACAGGGAAGCATTGTTTTCAAGGAAAACCCGTCATTTAAAAACAATTAAGAATTGGGCACTGTAGGAGAAGACAGTGAATTGCCCAGGAATGCAGAATGAAAGGTCAATAGTCAGTCTTAGCATGCAGAGTGAGGTTTTTGCTCTGGGAATCTGATCTGCCATGATCATCAACATTTTCTTTCTCAGGAGAAATGGTGGAGGAATGAACAGGAGGAGCAGGGAAAGAGAAGGAGAAGATTTTAAAAAAATAGTGGTGTCAATGGTAATGCATGGATGAAACATATTTTTTTAATAAATACTAATGATGTTTAAAAAGCAAAATAATATCACTTTTAAAATATAAATATAATAAAGATTCTATAAGTATCAATCCTAGAGAAACAATAAAAAAGAAATCTTCAGAAATGAGTTGTCCTATAAAGTTAAAATTAAGCTAGGGTTTTTCTGAGCAACTCAACACAAGTAATCAAAATTAAACAGAAGCATGGTGAAAGAATTTGTGGACTAACAGTCTAAATACATCTGGATAAAAATTGAAGTTGCCCACCCAAGTCCGAGCCTCTAATGTTCAGTTAAATTAAAGATTTTTTTAATTATTTCATGTTCAGTCTCTTGCCTGAATCCATTTCTTTTTATTTATGTTAAGCAGAATCATGGTAACTACAAGCCAAGGGCAGTGCATAGGTCACATTTAAATAGAGATTTTGATATGCACAAATACTTGAAAATCTTGTCTTTTCACCCCAATGCTAGAACACTTTCCCTCCACACTAATTTTTGCCTCCATTTATTTCATTTAAATAAAAGAGACTTGTCAAAAATTTGAGACCTGAAATTCTGGATCACAGCATTAGTCAATATGCAAAATCCACAACATAAAAAGGTTTCAGACCTTTTAGATATATTCCAAACAAATTTGACCTCAATATTGTGGATTTATGGGTTATGATTTTGTTGCTTTCCCAGTTCAAAACTAGGTCCTATTGCATTCTCTGTCAGATGTACTATGAAAGAAATTGAAAAAGCCATTTTAACAAATATGTTCATTCTGAATAATTAAAACAAACTGAAAATAATAGTTTGCAACCTTAATATCAGGTAGCAGGATGAACGCTAGTATGAAATTTGATGGCTCAGTTTATGCTTTTTGCCAATAGGTGGTGCTACTATTTTTACATTTAATACTCTCTACAGCAACACAGACTGTCTGCTCTGACCATCATGAGAACGGAACAGTTTACCTTTTTCAGTAGTGTTTCTCAGAGTAAAATGACATATGGGTTTGTAATTACTTTAGGGGGAGCAAATAAGGACAGATATAACAGATTGAGGAAACATTCTTTTTCATTGTTAGACATAGAGTTTTGAGAAGTAGTTATGTAGAAAATTAAAGAAAACAAAACAAAACCAAAAACAAACCAACAAATCCTGTGCATAATTTTCCTTGTATATATTCCACCTGTGCTTTTTTTAGGTGAAAAAACCTGTGAATTTTTCAGTCATATAGAAAACTTTGTGTCAGTGAAAGCCTTATTCAACACAGAGAAAGGCAGTGAGAGAAAAGAGAGCAAAATAAGTGTAATTTGAGATTAATTTGTTTCATTTTAGTTTTGTTATCCAGCTGTGTATGGTATAAAGCTGCTAATTTTACGTTATGAAATTTGACATTTCTCTCTACAATATTTAAAAGCGGATATGTGACTGAGCACTTCGTAACACAGGAACAGACAGATGTTCAGCTCAGTAGCTTACTAAATAAAACTTTCTTATTGAGCCTCCTACTACTCAGCCTATTTACTCCAAAATGCAAAATATAACGTGTATATGTGGTGGCACATGTGACTTGGGGAATTAAAGATCAAAAGGAAGTTTCAGATTGCAATGTTTGCGCTCAAACCTGCGGCTCCTCTGTGCTGGTTTTCTGTTGCATGTCTCTCTACATTTTTGGAATTCTGGTGAAACATGTTCTCTAACGAAGTTTGGTGAAAAGAGATGTGTCTTAGGCATAGACATGCATTCTGTGAAGTCTACTTTTCAAGCCCAGGGTGGCTCTGAGATTGCACTCATAACATTACAAAAGACAGATTGACAGCTCTTGACACCACAGACCTTTATTTATCTTCAAAATAGGTGTAGTGCAAGGACCAGGCAGAATTATTTATGATCCCTGCTCAGGAATCTGTTGTGTATTTATTTACTCCCTGTTGGCAAATCATTTCTTAACAGCCATCTGGAGAACTGCTGCTGGGATAGGAAGGGAATTTATTTTGAGTGTTCAATGAAACCATCAGGAAAACTTCAGCTGTGGTGCAGATACCTCTCAGTCTGAGCTGTGCTTTTGGATTGAGATCTCAAACTCAGTTACTGACTGTGAGAGAAATCGAGCAGCTCTCAGATGATAACAGTTTTCTACCCAGACTAGGTTTTAAACAATTGCCTGACAGTGAAAAGTAGCCTACTAATTCTGAGAATAAAAAGAAAAGGAAAAAAAAATAAGAGGAAGAAAAAAAAAGAGAAAAAAAAAGAAAAGAGAAAAAAAAGAAAAAAGAGAAAAAAAGAAAAAGAAATACTGATTAGTTTTTAACATACTCTTTCTTGCTTATTTATGGTAGGTAAGCTATNTACTGCTTAGTTTTTAACATACTCTTTCTTGCTTATTTATGGTAGGCAAGCTGTTAAAATAATAGATAATCTCTTTAGACTGAGGGAAAATGCAAAAACACCAAAAAAGAAGCAAAAGAAGGGTAAAGTAGATACCAATGGGCACACACTTGCTTTCTCTCTCCCTCTGTAAGTACATGTATGCAAATAGACATAGTAAAAATAAACAACATCAACTAAATAGTTCTAGCAAATATTGCTTGCAAGTATCTCCACAAAATGTAATCTTTTTTTTTTTAGATAAGTAGATCCTTATATATTTTTTCCCATTTTCATATTGATTGAAAACCATGCAACAGACCAAGTCACATAACTAACACAGAGATTTCTTATGCTCATCTGAATTTAGGATGATGATTATATCCAGATTCTGAGGATGAGAGGTAGAAAAGGAAATGAGGACTGTTTCCATTCCTTGCTTCTTAGAACAGGATAAAAATGAGATTCAATAAAGGCAGGTAATTGGTGAGGTAAAGAAATGATAGCAAAGCATGTCCAGTTGACAATAGAAACCAGGAGTGTAAAATTAATATTCTGTCTTGGCCTGCTTTTCTTCTCTGGCACTACTTTTAGATTATTTAAAATAAATTTTATCTTCAAATAATAGCTCCATGCAGAAATGAAAAAGCCTTGTCCTACACATTGATATTCCTGATAGAAGCACAATTAAACAAATTATTTTAAAACTTTATGTCTGTGTCCTTATCATTCTTGAAGGAAAAGGGGATCAATGAGAGAGTAACTCTCTAAGTCCAAATGATATTTCCTGAAGAGCAAATAATGTGCACGGAGATAATTTCAGGTGTCTTAAGAATGAAGCATGAATATCTTTACTACAAAAACTTGAACACTGTTCAAAAACCTTGCAAAATTTTCCATCCAATTGACTAATTAAAGAGTGCGGGGGCTATAACTTCCTAGAAAGAGTCAACTGGTAAATATTAGTTCAGGAAAGACAAAGCCAATAGTCTTACAAACCTTTTTGCAACTATAACTGGTCAAATAAAGGTCATTGAAATATATGAATCATGGGAGTATGGAGAGAAAGACTGATAAAAGTGGTACATGGAAAACAGAGGCCAGAGTTACCAGCTAGAATGAAACAAATTACACTTTTTATTTATTTCATGTAAATAATAAAATATTTCACTTAGATAGGGATATTATTCACGGGTATGCTTTTAGAAAAGACTCTTGATCTGGAACATAATGGCACGACTTGCTGCTTTTTATGGGTTGCAAAATTTTATTTTCCACAGTATAAGAAGCTGAATTCAGAAATTACATTTGTTTTGTTGGAAGACTGGTGATTTAATGTGCCAATTAGTTGTAGGTGAAACTAGTACAAAAATTATTGCAGCAATTTGGAGATAATGTTTTGATAATCCATTTGATGTGATCTGGCTTGAATGGATATATTTTTACCTTCAATAAGTGCTTGAATTAGACGTCATCTCACAAAGCAAGGAGTCCAATTGCTTCCCGAATTCCTAGGTGCACAGAACTGGTAAACAAACTTCATTTGCCCCTGGAAAATCTGACATACTGGCAAGGAATGAGTCTGGAGTATTGGGTTTGCTGGAATGTGCTCCTACAGAAAGTGTGAGTGGAACCAAGGGACTTTGTCCCCCAGGCCAGGCAGCGCTGCAAAGTGGGGGGAGAGGTTTCTGCTTTCTCTTCCTTCCCTAGTGATGCAAGTCCAAAATTTGACATTATGAAATGCAGGAAAGACAACTGTGCTGGAGAGGGGGTTGTTCAGAGAACACTGTAATTTTGCTTATGCCTATAATGATGGCTGGTCAAAAAGAATAATTTGTGGTGTGTCTCCTATCATCTGGAGCACTGAGCAAAAGGCTGAAAATTATTGCTGGCTGTCATTCACCACAACACCCCTTGAAGGACATAATGTAAGTGTCACTGACTCCTTTTAAATCAACACAGCTTCTTGACTTCAGTGAAGTCAAGTTGATTTACACCAGCTGATAATTTGGCTGATTCTTAGAAGCGGGAGTTGTGAAATCTAATGCTTGGTGGACTCAGCCCAGCACTACCTGAAATCAGCATTGACTTTATTGGGCAACAGCCCTGCTGAGTTATTACCGAGTGTTTTGTCTTGCTATGTGCTGGACAGCAATCAATAATGCTCCATGACATAGACAGAAATCTTGCTGTTGCCATAAAGATTTACCATTTTCTACTGTCTTAGTGAACTCACAGAACTTCAGCTGTGTGGTGCCTTTTTACACCTTTTAAATCACCTGCCCACTTGGATGCAAGGCAAGATCACTCCTCTCTGTGCTGGTGACAGCTCAGGAAAATTTGTAGTCCCACACGTGAAATATTAAATTTATTTGAATATAAAGGATGTTATTATATATGCATACATATATATATATGCTAGGTAAACATTCCTCTTCTCTGCTTGAGAGAATTTAATAATTACCAGATGAGAATGCTACTGTACATTTTTTTCATTATTAACATTCAAATAGTGTAGCACTGATTTAATGTTCTAAGATATCTTTTTGTTCTTTGCCTTTTACTAGGCTGACAATACAAAGTAAAAATCACTTCTTAAATCTTAAAGCCTTGTGAATCTGCATTTTAACTGTATTCCATAGTTCTGAGAGGGAATGAGGATCTCATTTTACAGTGGCATTATTGTTGACTCTTAAAAGAGAAGGTAGAAGCTTGCTACAGCTTTACCCAGATGTACTTAGCTTTTTGTGACTTCAAACCAAGGATATTTTATAATAAAATACAAATATAAATAAGATAAAACCCATGTTTCATTTTGTTTTATTTTTTTTTTTATTTTGTGTTTTTATTATTTTGTTCACTATATGTTTTAAGACATGAATTCTGGATCTCTGTACATACAAGGATAATGCTGGGAGAGATTCCTTAAAAATAAGTAGTAACGTCTTTTGGTTTGTTTTGTTTCTAAATTTTTTAAAAGAACACAAAAAGCATTGACTGTATGAAGTTATTAGTTCCTCTAAAGACTACTGTTCTGAAAAAGCTGGAGAGCCAGAATCATTATTTTATTCATGAGGAATAATCACTGTGTCATAGAGATAAGTTGGATTTTTATAAAAATCTCCGTGACCACAATGAAACTTTTCAAACTGAAGAAAATAAAGAAGTATAAAAAGTACAGTTCTAGTAGCTTCTTCAGCTCTATTTGCAGCTCATGTGCTTAGGAACTCAAAGAAATAGTTATTAAGGAGGTTAAAATACATGCATACATGGAGCTATGCATAAGCAAATTCCAAAAGCTCTACAGCATTCAATTTTCTCCTTGATGCCTTCCTTTAATTTGCCTTTCTGCTCTCTTCAAGAGTCTTCCTTTTCTCTCACCTGCCTTGATGATGCCTTTCACTACAGACTCAAGGTTTGGATACCCTTTATGACCAACACCAAGAAAAAAATACTTCCCTTCTGTCCTCACCCTCCCCCAAAGAGTTTCTTCAAATACATTTAGTTTATTTCAGCAGTGTAACTCTTGCCCTCCCAAAAGAGGTGGATTTTTTTTGCAGCTCCACTGCAGGCAAAACACTTCTGGAGAAGAAATTCTGTACGCAAACATGAATAGAAAAAAACTAGTTTGTTTTACACATTTAGCTTGAAAACATAGCCATAGGGAAAACACAATAGAACACCACACCATTTATTTCCTTGTCCTTTCTCTGGCAATGCTAGAGAGAGGTAAATATACCATTAATCTGGTAATTCTCCCTCTATCACTTACAACACTCATCCAAACACCCTTTTTCTTAGAAATATAGATATCAACAAAGTTCCATTCCAGGAGAAAAATGCTAATTCATCTCACTTTAAACCCACCCAATTAATTAATGATTCTATAATGAATCTAATCTGTCTCTCCCTGTGGCCTTAGCTCAGGGGAGACACAATCACACGTATTTCCAGATGTTTTATGTGATTTCAGCATGGTTCCACTTGGATGGTTTGCCATCACAGAGCCTGGTGCAAGAGCAACAGCTTCCTGATGTTAGAAATGGGAACTGGAGGAAAAATGTATGGCTGTAGGAAAGTGCATGTAAGTATTATTTAGTGACATGTTGTTTCACTGCTTCTGATTCCCCTGGAATGTACCAGTGATAACTGTATGTCAGCATGTGCACACACACACACAAATTATTGATAATACTGATAGAATCCTAGAATGGTTTGAGTTGAAAGGGACAATTCCAGCTCCCCTGCAATGGGCAGGGACACCTTTCACTAAACCAAGTTGCTCAGAGCTCCATCCAACCTGGCCTTGAACATTTCCAAAGATGGGGCACCCACAGCTTCTCTGCACAACCTGTTCCAGTGTCTCACCACCCCAACAGGAAAGAATTTCATCCTATTATCTAATGTAAACCTTCCCTCTTTCAGTTTAAAGCTATTCCCCCTTGTCCTGTCTGAGATAGGATCTAAGAAAGCTTGGAACAGATATGCTTGGTCTTACTGCTGCTGGCTGTTAATGTTCCCTGAGCCCACTCCTTATATAAGACAACGTTGATATTTTAGTTATTCGACGTATTCTTTTGATCCTCCATTTTTCTGATATTTTAGAGGTTTCTTCTGAATTTCATGTCTATAAGAGATGCTAAAATTGAAATGATTAGTGGGAGTCTTCATTCAAAGACTTGAGTGCAGACACTGAGAGATTTAGGAAAATACCAGTTCTCCCTCCCTCTGTGTAATGCTGGAAGAGTTCAGTAGCTCCCAGGAGAATTTTTGAAGCTTGATTGACACCGTTTTGATTTTTGATCCTTACCAATTTAATTCTTGCTGTCTTTACTGATATTGCCACACTGTTCTAGTATTGCTCACATTTGTCAAATTACTGCACTGAGACGACAAACTTGAGAGTGGATTTCTTGTCAGTCAGCAGAGACCAGTTACATGTGATCGGATTGACCCCAGTCAGACTCAAACAGCTGATACCAAAGGGAGATTATCTGAATCCTGTTGCTGAAACGCTGAATCCTCCAGCTCTTCTCTCTTGTATTTGATGCATTTAAAAATAAATAAATACAATCCCTGGTAAGCGTTTTTGATGTTGGGGAATGTCTGAGGTATTTACCAACAGCCTTTCTTGGCTGGCTTGGAAATCCTGATCTTCAGTCTGGACAGAGATTAGCTCTGTGTGCTGGTAGGGTTTTGGCTTTGTTTCTTTAGGGGGTTTTGGGTTTTTGTTTTTTTTGGGAGGGGGGGGATGGATTTTTCCATGGGTTTGTGGCTTTTTGTTAGTGGTGGTGGTTTTTTTTGTTTGTTTGTTTCTTTGTCTTCTTATGTGGGAATTTTTTAAATTCCACTTAGGGACTGATGCCTCAGCCTGCAGTGCCCTCTGGTGGGAAATGCGCCGGGTGCTGTAACCTAGGGGGTGTTCCTCATCCCAGGAGGTTGCTGTCACACATCCCTGCTCCTGCTCTGGACAGGAGGGGGTCTGCGGGTCAATAAACAGCGAGGACCCACTCAGCTCACTCCAGCTCAAAGAGAAGTTGATGAAACCATCAGGAAATAGAATGGGATTTCTCTCTGAGTCCTAAGTGCCAAAAAACGTTATCAAAGTGACAGCATCTATATCAAAAGTCCTTAGACGACAATTAAGAAATTTTTATAGACATGGTCTTTTCATTCTATGGTAGGATGCTTTTAATTATCGACGTGATTAATTAATGACCTCCATAAATGACATTCCAAAGTGACCACTTTTCAGTCGCAGCAGATGCATACCAGTACATCTTAGCCTCCAGGACCTTTTCACACACAAAAAGTTAAAGCATTATATTCCCCAATGTGTGGTTTGGAAGTCATGAGCTGCTAAGAATAATCTTAGAGATTATTCCACTCAAGAGGAACTCTGTGTTGTCTGTAGTAATAACATCTGCAAGCCACAGCTGATTGTCAGTCACCCCACCCTCCTGCTCTCAACCCTGCACAACTTCTTGTTTGTATTCTGTTTTGTGATTTTACGGTGTAGCAATTGTTTTTTATTTTCCCATATCTATATCACATTAATCCATACTGCAGGAGGAAAATCCCTCGAGGACATTTTGTTCACAAAGTTCTCAAATACAGAGCACAAGGAGACTTCAAATACTCTAATGTATATGTGTCTCTTTTTGTTGTTTGGGTTTTTTTAAGGCTTCTTGTGCAGGAATATTTATTGTTGCTTGAAATAGTAAGCATTTCCCTCCCTCAAATATTTAACTAAAAAGTTGAATTTTTAACAGAAACGCACAAATACTACAAAATGAGTACTGATTGTTTTCCTTGTTTCTTTTTAGCTACAGGTTAGCTTCAGAACAGAATCTCTCTGATTTATAAAACATAGGTGAAAATTCTTCTCTGGCAATACTGAACATTTTATAAATAATGTGAATAAGGATTTCACTGGGGAAGATTCCTTGCTGCTGAAAAGTCTCTCAATTTTTCTGTTTATATTACTGTTGCATTTGTTATATACAGCCTGTTTGGAGGTGCTGTTGTTCACACAGAACAAAAGGGAGAAGGCACTGGAGATGGAATCATCAGCCCATCACTAATGATTTTGGACACAGAAAGGTGTGTCTTCCACCAGGCTTTTTTTTTTTTTCTATTAAAAATTTCAAAGGGAAAAGCTTCATCCACACACAGGAGAGGAGTAATTTTTATCGTTATATTGTTTGGCAACCTTAATGTCTTTTTCCCAGTTCTAACAGGCATTAATGCTGGGAAGGGGAGGATTGTTTATCTTTTGGCAGTCAGTAGCCTATCAAAAGCATGAAATTGCTATTTTGAAATGGCATTAAAAAAACTTTTCATCTTGGTACGTCCTTTAAAATATTCATCTTTTAAAGTTCCCTTTTTAGGCATGGATTATCTGTCTGTGCTTTAGCACCGAGACTTCCCCATGCTGGTCTTTTGGAGACAAAATGAAACATGTTTGAATAAAAGCAGAAGCAGTTTCCTCTGGCACTTAAGTTTTATCACTGCCAGCCACTGGCAGATATTAAGGTGTCAGGCATCCTAGAATAAATCTGAAGAAGATGTTAGCAGGCAGAGGAAGAGGTCACAGGTAGATGATAAAGCAATGGTGGCAGGCTGAGCAATGGAAAACATGCCTGACCTGCTGCTTGCACATTGCCTCCTCCTCTGTACCCTATCCAAGTGTGAGTGGCGTGTGTGTGCCTAGAAAATAATTTACTTTATAAATAAAATGATTGATTTAATGATGAAGATACAAATTCAAAGCTATTCAAATTATTATTAGACAACATTTGTATTTTCTGTGATATTAGGGGATGAATTTATTACCTAGAATACCTTTAGAAATAATGCAATATATTTCTTCACATTCTCTACTTGTCATTTATATTAAAGGCTATTTTCACAAAATTTGGCAGGTCTGTGAGAAGTTCCCTTGCATTTGTGAGGTAAGGTTTTGGGATCAGAGTGGGGGCTACAGGTGTGGCTTCTGTGAAATATTGCCAGAAGCTTCCCTCATGTCCAAAGAGTTAAGAGGAGGAAGTAGAAAATTCGGGAGTGATGCAAAGCCCAGGAAGAAGGGAGGGATGGCAGAAAGCTGGTTTAAGTTTCAATTTTCCCACTAGCCTACTCTGATTTGCTTGGTAATAAATTAAACTATTTTCCCCCCACTGAGTCTGTTTTTCCCAGGACGGGAATTGGTAATAGATCTCTCCCTATCCTTATCTCAACCCATGAGCTTGGTGTTATATTTTCTTCCCCCTGTCCAGCTGAGGAGGAGAGTGACAGAATGGATTTGGTGGATGGTCAGCATCCAGACAGGGTCAACCCACCACAGAATCCCTGTACAGATCTCCACTGCTGCAGTATCATCCCCACAGCAATTGCATTTATTCTTAATAGGAATTTCTTTGTTATTCATTTAAATTTGAAAGACTGTTCAGGTCAGCTCACAAAAATGTGCCAGGATCACTAAAATTCTCATTGTCCTTAATCATATTGACTCTTTTATTTTTTCTTTTTCTTCCTTCTGTGAAGAAATACTCTAAGACACTAATCTTAGTGCTGTCACTGGACTAAACAAGAAGCCCGATCATTTACTTTCTCTGCAAAGCTTGTGAGAGCTCTCTGTGACACCAAAAAAAGGGGAGAAATCATCTCATCTCCATTTCCAAGAGCTGCTAATTACATACAGCATATTAAATCAAGTCCACTTGGGAAAGACTTCCCTAATTAATTAATTTAATTAGCAATAAGGCAGTAGAGGGAGATATGATTATCAAGAGATGTGATTATCATACCTTTGGGACACTGGATTGCAAAGCTTTGCTTCATCTTTTTCATGATTGTGGTTTACCACTTCCATGTGGTTTTGATAAATAACCTATAGATTCTGTTGAACAGCATTGCACTTGGTAGTGAGCTTACTCTGAAAATCTTCCTTAGAACAAAGCAACTGTAATCAGAAATTAAACAAGTGATTTGTAGTCTGCTTGAGTGTAATAACTGGGGGGAATCATGGAATAGAATGCAGCCTCTTATAAGTTGGACTGCTGCAGAACAGACACAGATGGATACCAGGGAAAAAAATTGAGAGAATACCCTTCTGGTTTTGGCATTTTTCCTGACACATTGCTTTTACTGGCAACATGCAAATCAAATGACTTCAAATTAATTATTTAAGTAAATAGTTTCTGACAGCTATTCTATTAGATGACCGCATTTCTTGCGAGTTTGCAACACAAAGGAAATCTTTGCTCAGTAGTGCTCTGTCCATGTGGGGTTTGAATTTTTTTGTGGTAGGTACAGGCTGTATCTTTTCCAGGAGCTGCGTGGGCTGAGGAAAAGCCAGGATGGTGATATGCCTCTGCACAAATCCCAGGTTTGCATCAGTTTATTTTGCAGTGTGATACATCCATCTACTGAAGAGACACAGCAATAGAGTGCCTTTAAAACTGTTTGGCGTAATTTCTGCATAGGAGTGTTACACTCTTAGATTAGGTGCTCAAGAATTATCAAAGCTAGGGAAATCTTGGCATAAAAAAGGACATCTCTTAAGAAAACCTTGAGGTAAGTGAGCATTAGGTGTCCCTACCCATGACAGGGTGTTTGGAATGAGATGATCTTTAAGGTCTCTTCCATCCCAAACCATTCTTTGATTTAACATGCACAAAGGAAGCAGCATACCTGGCTGTGCTTAAAATCAGTCAGTTTTGACTTAGTTTTGCTTTTTGCTTAACCAAAAGTTATTTCTTTCATAGATTGAATAATCTATGAGCTAAAGTAAATTCTTTCATTCCACATTTAAATATTTTATATTCACCAAAATCAGGTCAAATTTCACAACAAGAATTATCACAGAGCACGGGAACTTTCTTGCACACCTCATTCAGCACTCACCCTAGACCAAAATTGTTGCCCTGCTCTCTTTCTAGACTTTCTACTGTAACAGAAAAGCCAAAGTTTTCACCCTACAGTGAAGCAATTGTGCTACTTCACATCCACAGCAGCACAGACAATAGAACTCTCCTCTCTCTACTGCTACAACCCAAAACCTGTAGTGTCACTCGCTTCCTCCCTGTCTGGTTCACTTACTTTTCTCTCTCTGCTTTTTGCTCTGACAAAGTCCCTTCTTCCTTCCATTGCAGTAACCTCATTGTTGTAACAATAAAAGAGATTATGTCTACTACGGAGGAGGTCCACGACCTCCTCCGCCTCTACTCCCAGCAGTTTGTATGTGAGCCAGCTCCAGCACAGAAGCGCTGTGCAAGCAGGGTGGGATGCCTAAACTAACATATCCTGTCTCTTATCCTTTCTGCACCTCTCTCCTACTCCAGCTTTCTTTGTGTTTGCAAGTCTTTCAGGCTCTGTGATTTTCAGGACCCGATGCTAACACTTGATCTCTTTGTTATGCTTCTGGAGAAATCTAACTTCTTCAAGCTCCAACTGCTTTCTGAGAGGTTAGAAAATACAGATTTTATTTCAGACTCCATCCTTTTCTACTTGCCAAGTGAAGGTGTGAAGAAGTACTGCAAGCCTTTAATGAACCATTTATTCAGGGATAGTCATGTTGATGACAATTCCTGGCCTCTTTAGCGAAAGGAGGATGAGGAAAAGGAAGTGAAAAATGGTCATAAAACAGGGAAAAAAGCAAACAAATTAACTATAACTCATTAACTGTATTAACAGAGGTGAACTAAATCAACAGGATGTCAGCAGAGTATTTCTCCTTGTGTGCTTCAATTAAATCAAATGATCCTCAAAAGTGACATCACCATAACAAAAAGTGAGATTTACTGATGGTCATTTAATACTTCATCTCTCATACTGTCAGTTAAAGGATTTAGGAGTCATCCACATCCTGCCTTTGGATTCAATGAGTTAGATCTGCTCTCTCCTATTTGCCTTGTTGGCTTAAAGAGAAAGGAGGCAACATGAGGCAAATCATCTTCTAACTTTGAGATCTACCTTTTCTCCAGGAGCATAATATTCTCTCATTATTAAGTCTCAAGTGAGATTCAATAATGCACAGCCCACAAGAAGAGATCCGGCATCTCCTGAAAATTTCTGACTTCAGTAGGAACAATGCTAAAAGATTACTGTAATTTTGAAAACTGTCATGACTTCTTGCTCCAAATAAAACATTTATGTGTCTCTCCTTTTCTCCTACTTTTATTTCAAATGCCCCAGGTGATAGCTGAAAGTATGCCTACGGTACTGCAAAGAGGCAGAAGGTTCTGAAAATGACATCCAGGCACCATGAAATTACAGTCTTCAGAGCCTATCAGTAAGAAGATAATTACATATAATTTCTCACTCTAGTTACAGTTTTGGTGATGCCAAAGAGGTGTCTGACTTGGCATATTACCTTTTGTGATTTATACTATTTTGCTGTAGTACCTTGACCTTTTTAATATGCTATATTTTGGTTGGATGGACATTCTAGTCTTCTTGCTAAGAGCAAATTTTCAAGGAATGCAAGTGGCAAAGAAGAAGTTGCACTGAAATTTTTCCAAAAGAGTAGTTTTTATGTGTGAATATGGGGTGGGGAGAGGGAGAAAGGTGGAGATTCAGCAGAACATGGTTCAGTTGTTTTGGTCCCCTCACACTGCTGGATACCTCCTCATAAGTGGTATACTTAGCTACAGACTCCTGAGGCCCTGCTGGTTTATCCTGGTGTGGAAACAATGTTCTCCTCTTGGCAAGATGTCCCACGGAAGTCATGGAACATGGGTAGGATAATGGAATGTTTAGCACAAAAGTGGTACAGGGAAGGAATATATTTTGAACTCTGAATAGAGCCAGCTCTTGATGCAGGCTTGTTCTTGACACTGACAGAACATTTCTTTGGGATACCTGTGAGAGACTGGGAAGGTTGATGTCTCGAGACATTTCAGGGTGTACGTGTCTGGGGGAAGGGAGAAGTTGGGCCTTGTCCAGGTGAGGCAGTGTCCTGCCCTGTGCATTCCACTCCCAGATCCTGTATCCCAGCCTGGCAGTGGCTGCCAATCCCTGGCACAGCAGAGGCAATGCCCCACACCCACCTCTGGAGCCCCTAACCCAGCTCCTGAGTGGCCACATGACCAGAAGTCCCACCTGGGGGAAGGGCCCAGGAAAGCCAAGGGGTATTTAAGGCTGAGCACAAGGCAAGCACAAGACTTGACCCTACCTCCTGCTGGAATTTCTGTCAGCTGAACACTGCTGGAACCCAGGAGTTGATAGCTGTATGTCTGCTTTTCTATGTCTTTTCTGTCTTTCTTCTTCTTCTAATTCCCTCTTTTTGGCATTTAAACTAACTTAAAATCAAACAGGCTTAGAGCTTGCAGAGTTGAATAGGCTAAATTAATGCTTTGGGAAGTTTTGTGTTGATTGAATTCTGCTCTAACCCTGATCCAAACTAGTCAAAGGGATATTCCATAGTGCATCATGCCCAGTTTATAAAATAGGGAGGTTGCCTAAAAGCCAAGGCTGGGCTGAGCATCGATCTGCAGGTGTGAGTGAATGTATTGTGCATCACTTGTCTGTCCTAGGCTTTATTCCTCTCTCTCATTCTCCTTCAAAAAAAAAAATTATTATAGTAATAACAGTGCTAGTAGCAATAGTAACAATAACAATAATGATAATGACAATTAAATAATACTGTTTATTTCTTAAGCTGTGCTTATCTCACTCCATGAGTTTTACCTTTTTCCTATTCTCCTCCCCATTCAATGGAGGGGATTGAGTGAACAGCTGGGTGGTACTTATTTGCTGGCTGGGGTTAAACCACAACAGAAAGGTACAATATCTCCAAAAACAGGATGCTTCAAGACAGTACTCATAAGGGACAAATACATTTCATCCAGCCTGTTTGCCAGGTTTTCACTGCCCCTCAAACACACCTGTTCAGGTCCCCAGCTGATCTGCTAAAGCCCCATTCAACTGACTTTAGATGGACACGTGCCTGCTGGGAATAGGATTCTTCAGCTGTGTATCACAGGCCCACCAGGAATCTAGCTCCAGTGCTGTGAACACACATCTCGCAGCATGGATGTCTCCAGGGCTCCGCAGAACCATGCCTTGCAGTGCTGGAACTCTCTGCAGTGGCTGTCTGGAGGCATGCTGTGTAGCTGTCTGATCCGCTGATGAGACGAGTAGGCAGGATGTGGGTAATAGCTCCCATGTACTAATTGTACCACAGCTATTACTGGGCAACTGTTGGCAAGCTCTTTCAAGCTGCTGTTTCAACATGCTGCAGCTCTGTGTCTCCCTGAAAACAGCATTTTCCTACACCTGGGTCAGATACTGTCCATGGTGGTCCGACAGGCTTTGGGAGCTCTTGAAAGGGAACAGACTGGGATTGGGAGTGGTGGGGAGTGAGTCAGCACAATCCACATTCTGCTTGTGGAATTTTAAGTACCCGTTTGTGTGCCTTTGTGCAAGATGTATCTTCCAAAATGCTGTTTAATTGCAGCTTCTATCACTGAGCAGGTCTCATGCCTATAAAATGGTAATACCAACTTTAGTCTGAAACCTGTATAACATCACAATATGTTCAACAGGTTAGGTAAAACATGTTTACTGTTTTTTTTTACAGTGTTGTGAATATACAATATAAGTCAGTTTTAATTTCATTCAAGGAGATGGAAATTTGTCACAGATACTTCACAGTTTTTTTAATTAGTTATTCAATTTTTATCAGTCTGTTGTTCCAGTTCTGGTTCTAGTTTCCTTATAAATACTTCTTTAGAAAAGTCTCCAAAATCAAAAGTACTAAAAATTTTACTAATGGACTCCTTTTTGATGAGAGGTGGGTGGTAGAGGTAGTTCAGATCTTCACTGTTGCATATTTGATGCTGCTCATGTTTCTTAACTATCTACTTGAATATGAATTTATGTTATAGAATTAACACATTAAAGGCCTGCATCAATCATATTGAAAAGCTAGCAAAAATGGAATGTAACATCTTGTATTGGGTTTGCAGGGCCAAGCTTTGATAGTGGGAGGCTACAGGGGTGGCTTCTGTGAGAAGATGCTGGAAACTTCCTGCATGTCAGGCAGACCCAATCCCTGGGTGTTCCAAAGATGGATGTGTGGCTGGCCAAGGCTGGACCAATTTAGAAATGCTGTTAACACCTCTGGGAAAACAGCTTTAAGAAGGAAAAGCAGTTGTTATGCAGTTGTAATTATGGGCAGACAAGATCCAGGTGAGAACATGCGAGAGCAACAACCATGTAGACACCAAGAGCAGTGAAGAAGCAGGGACAGGAGATGCTCCAGGCACCAGAACTGGGATTCTCCTGCAGTCCATGGTGAAGACAATGCTGAAGCATCTGTGTCTCTGCAACCCATAGAGACCCTCAGGGATGCACAGATCTACCTGCAGCCTCTGGAAGAGCTCCAAGCTGGAGCAGGTGGATGCCTGAGAGGAGGCTGTGACCCCATGAATGGCCTATGGAAAGAGAAGTCCCAAGCTGGAGCAGCCTGTCCTTGAAGGACTGCATGCCATGGAAGAGTGACCCACGCTGCAGTAGTTTGAGGGAGACTGTTGCCTGTGGGATGGACTCACATCAGGGAAGTTCGCGGAGAACTGTCACCCATGGCAGGGACCCCAAGGTGCAGCAGGGGAAGGACTCCTCTCCCCGAGAAGCAGGAGAAACCATGGATGATGAGTTGACCATAACCCCCATTCCCTGTCTCCCTGTGCAGCTGGGGGAGGAGGTAGAGTTGGGAAGGAGGGAGGGGTGGGGGTAAGGTGTTTTTAAGGGTTTCATTTTACTTCTTATTATCCTGCTCTGATTTTGTAAGCAATAAATTCACTTCATATCTCTAAGTAGAGCCTGTTTTGCCCATGACAGTGTTTGAGGAGTGATCTCTCCTGGGCCTTAACTCATGAATCATTTGTTATATTTTGCTCTCCCCTGTCCAGCTGCAGAGGGGAGTGAGAGTGGCTTTGGTGGGTGCCTGACATCCAGCCAGGGTCAACCCACTACACATCTACTTTATCCCAGTTTATAAAGAACAATGCCTTCCAAGAAGAAACAGATTACATTTTTATACAAACAAAAGTTTAGACTTAAGTAAATTACAAAGGTATTTGAGAGACTGACAGAATATTTCAGACACCTAATGAATTCCCTGCAGCATAATCTCTCAAATGCCTTCTGTTGCAGCTATCTGAAAATACGTCATAACTTTTCAACTTGTAAGAAATTTATTATCCACCTGTGATTTAATACTAGTTTGAAATAGAAGCAATGCAGTAAGAAAAAATTTAAGACAGTAATTTCCCTTATCACATTTAATTGTCTCTGGAAATTATTATAAGTACTTTTATCTGAAGTGAAATCTTCATCCAAGCTTTTTGAACCTGTTACAAAATGTAATTTAGGTCAGTTTTGTGATTTGGTTCATTAAATGATATTCCTACCATTTTGTCTAACAGACTATTTAAGTTTGTGTTTTCTGAGCAGAAAACAAGTTACTGGAAGAAGACCACAAATTTGTGTAGAATGAGGATTTTGAAGCATTATGTAATATTTTCATGTGGATATAGAGCACAGGACAGGAGAAGTTGCAGATTTTGTGTGTGTCTTTTGAAAGATCTTTGAGTTTAATTTTGCCCATGCTCTCACTGCACCTTCTGGCATCTGACATACCTGACAAGGCTGATACTAATTTGGAATTATGTTGGTGCTTGGAGATCCTGGGAGTCATCTTAAAGATGGTGTGAATATTTGAAGTTTACCTAAAGCTGAAATGGAAATAAAATTGTTAACCTTTCAGGTCTCTCTGAATGTTTAGATTTACTGTTATAGAACCTTGTACAAAGGGATTTATTTCAAGTTAGTTTCATCCTTGGTATGCCCCACAGATATAAAACTGAAACCCCAGAGGATGACGCTGCCAGTTCCCTTTCAGCCTCTGAATCAGCCACTGGGTGCTTGCTTCAGCTTAAAAGAGGAGGAAAATGAAATCCAGAGTTTCCATCTTGAATCCAGGGCTGGTAAGTAGGTAATATAGCATTGTAGGACCCAGCTTTGACATAATTTTTACATCCTAGTGATCACTCCTCATGTTGCTTTTTCTGAACACTGCTCTGAGGTTTTTGTTCAGGACTCTGGACAGCGACCAAGTACGTCATTCAGATCTCTGCATTCTGCTTTAGGAGGACAAATTCCTCTTTTATTGGTTTCATAAAATTCATTCTCACACTGTCCAAGAATCTTTGTCAGACTAACTCTTTGATTACTTACACTCAAAAGTAACATGGTGTTCAGAGTATTTATTTTGTAAGAAAATCTGTGATGAACTTGGAATGGATACCTTGATTGCATCTTAATCTTGAGTCTCACAGCTTTCTGAAACTTTTATTGCCATCCTAGAAGCCAATACATTTAAAACTTTAGGAAAATTGCTTCAGAGAACTTTTTGAATGTAAGCTGACAAATAGATTTTTTGAACACCTGAATTAAAAAAAGTGAAATTTTTCTCATGGTTTCTTCGGGAGCCTCTCATAATTACTTTAATTTACTGAGTTCTTGCAGAAGTCTCCACCATTCAGGAAAGGCTTTCTTGGTCTCATTAGTGAATATTTTGAGCAAAGGCAGGATATCTGCCATAGATGTCTGTATGTTTGATTTATGTGTCTGTTTTCAGGAAAATGTAAGCAACTCAAAACTGAGTGAAAATGAAAACATGTAATTTTTCATATAAATTAAATTTCTGATTCGGTGTAAAATATGGCCTTAATTCTGCCTCCAGATGTTGATGTCAGCAGAATTAGGACATAAACCTCATAAATGGGTCTGAGAGGATGGCAGAATGACTAGCTATCTACTTGAAATTATTTTCGATTTTAAACTTTGGAGCTATCTTAACGGTTCCTTCTTTTCCCCCTGGAAATACATCTACACCCCTATGTGAAAGATAAGGATAGATTTGCTGCTCCTCTGAGTGTTTTGCACCACCTGTCATTGACAGACCACCAGTCTGTAAGCATTTTCTATTTTTTTTTTTTAAATGTAGGTTTATGTGTAATTTACTTTATTTTATGCTAATAAGAGGGGCTGTCATTAATTACCATTTTTATCACTATACATATTTCTGGTAATGGCATGTTTCCATTGCTGTCATATACTCTTAGAGGAAAAATACTAATTCATAAATACTCATTCTTCTGAATTCATTTCCATCATAAAAGATCAGTGCATTAGTTATTTACAGTGATATTAATATAATTACAGGTGCTACTCATAGAAAAATAAATGGCAAAAACATTTATTATTAGCAGAGTGCTTATGCTGTCATAGTCATACTTTGGATCTGTGAAGAAACACTCAATATGAGAGAGCTGCAAACTAAAAGCAGAAGAAATTATGCAGGAAATGGAGGTCAAAATAGTAGGCTCCAGTTTCCACTAGAAATAGACATAAATTGGGCAAAACATCCTAAATCTCTAGAAATGCCATCCCTTTGAGGATTCAATCTGTTGAACTGCACCCTCGTGATCCAAAGATGATTGTAAGAGTCGTACCCACTCTACATACTAAGATCTGCCTCAAGGGGCACTCAGCATAATCTAACCTCTTCTCTTTCATTTTTGCAGAAAGATCAAGTGTGTCACAGATATCCTAGATATTTCCTACCAATTCAACAAACTACCCAAGGCTGCTTGAGAATCTTAAAAAGGTCTTTCTGTCCAACAAATTACACCAGCGTCCCGCGATGCGCAACCGTTGAAATTTAATATTCAGGCAGTTATGCAATTTTTATTCTAAGAAAAACCACATACCTACAAGCCTTGGATCGGGTTAAATCTTAGCAGCATCAGAAGTAAGTTCTGGAGGTCAGGAATGGCTGGAGTGAAACAGGGACACAGCTCCCTGTGGCAAATTTGTTGTCTAGTACCACAGAAAGGACTCCACTGCCTGGTTCAGTGCAGCAGTTCAGAGAAAATAGTAACATATAAAATACATGAACTTTTACCCATATGAAATGATCACCTATGTAGAAAAATATCTTCCCAGGAAGCAGAGATCATTGCCTCAGGCATTCTTGCCTGGAGAAGATGTCTCTATCCCTACCCCACACCCCCTGTTACTTACTGAGGTCCGCTCCTGCTGCTGAGCCATTCCAGCTGGTGCCAGGAAAAATGTTCAGTCTTGCAATGACCACGTCCAGCACGGGGGTGAGGCTCGTGCTCTTGCTGTTGTTCTGAGTATGAATCCAAACACATGCAAAGGCTCTGGTTTTCAGTGGCATCCCCAGTATTTCTCATCAGTGTCTATAAGTGTGTGTGCATGCATGCACACACCTGCCCCCACAGAGTCAAGCCAAGGTAAAAGAACTAAAGGAAATCAGTGTATGCTGAGAAGTTGTAGGAACATTTTCTCCAAGGTTTTAATTATAATACCAAGTGTGTTTGTAACAGTGATAAAAAGGGGATTCATCTTAAAGAATAGAGTTCACATCTCAAGCTTTTAAAGTCACAAGGGAAGGGCTGCTGAGCCAAAGCAGCTAATTATTAAACACTCATCCTGTCTTCTCCCCACAAACAGAATATTTGATGGCTTAGTTTGCCTGTTAATGCACAGTGGCAAGGGCAACAGCTTCCATGTGTCTGTCTCTGTTTCTTGGAAACCTTAGCCTTGAAACAAATCTCCTGTGAATTCTTCAGAAAGTCAGAAGGCAGTGTGAGATCTGGGAGATGAAACAGATGGCTTTGGCATGAGGGCCAGCTTGGATGGGATCTAGCAGCAAAGGGTGGAGACCCAGGTAGAGGAGATATGCAAGGGAAGGAGACAGAAACAGCCAGTGTTCCACAAGCCTGTTCATTCCCTCCCAAACTTTATGTTGCCATCCATCTAAATCTGATGGTTCACTCACTTCTGACCAATTGAATTGGGTGTTGGCTTACAAATAGGAAGTTATTAGTAGTGTTAATACATTATTGATGCTATGATAATTTAAATGAAGATGAATATTTAGAATATTCACAGTTGGAAGATATAAAACTGTCTTTTATGCAGAACAAATAAGTTTAAGTTTTTCAAACTTAAACTTCATGAGAATTTGTGGTTTTTTTCTTGAAATATTTGATTGGATTAACGCATACATTAATTGAACAAATATTTTATATTTATGTCTGTTTTCAACAGGTCCATGTAGAAAAATGCTGAAGACAGAAAAAATCCATAATGAATAAATATTTGCTAACAGTTTAGGTTTTGTTGTTATTTAATGAAGAAAAAAAACAAACTCCACTGAAAAATCAGAGGATGGTCAGCAAGCTGATAATTGTCAAACCTTACCTTTTTTTTGTGCTGTTACCTTCCACTATGAAAGTGTGAAAGTTTGGATGTGGCTACTCAGAGCTTGCAGAATGATGTGTAAGACTGATATCGTACTTGTGCTTAGTGATGTATTACCTGTGCTTGACTCTATAGGCTGACGCTATCAATGAAGAAATTTGGAAGATACCTCTGAAGGAATAAACAAGAGGTGGGTTTAAATTCAGAAGGGGAATTATGCAGAGTAGTGATGGAGATAGGAGCTAAAAGGAAAAGATTTACAAAGATGGTAATAAGAATTCTCTTTCCTGTCTGCTTTAAAATTTCGATAAATTTCTGAAATTTAATACAAATTTATTAGACCATTGTACAGCTGTCATGGGTTTACCCAGGAAGAGTCAGTCTTGCAAGTGACCTATGGTGCAGGAAGCAGTGCACCTTGCTTCCTGGGAAACAGAGCCAGTGACCAGCTAGTTTTAAGTATTGATGGGTATATAATCCAATTAAAAGTTGTTCTGCCGCCAGGGAAAAAACCATATTTAAGAGAGATACACCTGAGAAAAAACCCTTTTTTTCCTGTCCTGTTGCTGCCAGAGAAGCAAGTCCTGTGCTTCTCTCTCTGGTAAGGCTGGGCCCTTGCCCTTCCCCCCCCACCCCCTCCTCAGAGCGGGGAGGGGGGGACGTTTGGAAGGGAGTTTGCAGCAGCAGTGCAGCTGAACGTGGGGGAGGACCTGGCCTGAGATCTCCGGCTGCTGGGCAAAACATTCCAACTACAGCAGGCAGGGGCCAGGCCGGGCCGGCTCCCTCCACACCGGGTCAACTTCACGGAGCCAGGCCCTTGCTCCGGGCTGGGCAGTGGCCGGGCCGGCTCCCCCTTAGGCCAGGCCAGCTTCGCAGAGCGAGGCTATTGAGACTCTTGACTGCTTCTGCAGCCCGGCTCAGACTTTTTAAACAACC